>CM074307.1:9463200-9525700 GCA_037194245.1 Opsariichthys bidens | reverse complement strand
CAGGTATGAAGGCTTATGGGAAATGTAGTGTGTGTATGTCTCTGAGTGAGTGTGTGATGCATAGTTGGAATTAGAGTCCGGTGGTGAAGTGTGTAGTGCATAGTCCATGGTGAAGTGCCCCCTAGTGGATATAACCGGCATTTCAGCTGACGATCGTTACATATACCTTGTATACCATATAAGCTAGCAGAACTCAAACATTTGAGGTAATCAGTTAAATCAAATTTTTTAAGTTAAGAAATTTAAAGCTTGAGTTAGCTTATTTTGTACTCATACAAGTTAATTGCTCTTAACTTGAAATATTTAAGTAAGCTAACTCATACAAAGTTCTGTCATGAAACTCTAGATGGCGCAGGCTCACATCATTCTCTATAGGGCACAGTTGATTGGTTCCTGCTGGATCAGTAGCCAATGAGCTTGCTGCGCAACTTTCAAATACTTATTCAATATTTGCTGTAGCTCGCTTTTAGAAACCCTACACCTTCCCCAGCTCCACCTGTATAGATCTGCTACGGGTAATTTATGTATGCTATATTAGAGCTGCAGTATTTCTTACTTTCTCACAGCACCGTGTCTCATATGTATTGGCAGTAGCAACTCCTGTACTTGCTCTGCAGCATCTATTCTGACAAGACCAAACATATCATGCCAAACACCCAAGAGCTGTCATGACTGAAATACATTTAACTTTTACCATGTAATCTCAAGTTCTCAATTTTAATATTTTAGAAACGTAAATAGATATAACTATCTACTTCAGTGAATGCAAACATGCTGATTGATAACTCAATGTTTTTATTAACATTTGAATTGGTCAATGAGTAAACAATATAGACCATTTAACATATACCTGTTCTCAAACTTAATGCTACAATGATGATATCCCCCCAATTATACATATACAAGACATAACATTAGCATTTACTCTCCCCTCTCTCAGCAAAGCATGCTGGGAAATTGAAATCGCGAGACATTTTTCAGTTAAATTTAAGTTTTTCTAAATTAAAAGAAGCAAGTTCATTAAACTCAAAACAAAGAAACAATTCAGATTTCTTCAAATGAGTCCGTTTCCGGAACTCAAAAGTAAACGAAAGTTCTAAATACTCTAATATAAAAAAAATTAAGTTTGCTTAACTCAAACTATTTAATTATTTTGTTTTAAACAATATCCCAAAATATAATTTCATGCTAGAACTCTTCAGCGAACCTGCTAAAACTTTGCATTAGATGTAAGTTTACTTATGGGAAAAGCTGTTTAGAGAATGAATAGATATGAGTTTACTTTTTGCTGACTGCTACAAAGTATGTACTTGCCTCCATTGTCCTTTCCCTTAGTAATGAGAATTTATTCTATGTAACCAGTGAAACCCTTAATATAACCAGTCTTTATTTATGACTTTTTTGCTTTTTGCAGTGTTCATGAAGTATTTTTTAAATATATCCTTGTGCCTTCATTTGCATTCCATTGTTGATTATGTAAGTGAACCATATAAATTATTGCCCTCCTGTTCTGCAGTCCTTCAAAATACTAAATAATGGAGCGCTCGGAGCTTTAAATGTAAAGCATGCATATACAGTATGCATTAGCTATCCTTTAATGTCTTGGATTTCTCCCTGCCCGTAAGAATGATAGGCCATCATTTAATTTGACTTCCCCAATTTATTTCAAACTGAGACAGAAATCACATATAATAATTTAAAAAATGTAGACCCCCAACGCCAATCAGTATAATGGTGAAGCTGACATTTTTCACCCTGTCAAAGTTGAGTTATGAATGTTATGACAAAGCTCAATCGCAGGCACAGAGGTTTCCTTGGTTTTTAACGCATATAGTCTCATAACAACGAGAATACGCTAATGAACTGCTGAGGAGTAAAATATATATCTCTGTGATTATTTGTTCAACACCGTCAGAGAATGAGCTGCTGAAGACAGACTCAGTAAGGATGAATACAGAATTATTTAAAAGTATCAATGGAAGATTAAGTCCATTGGAAATGGGAAAATGATTCATCTGCTATGTGTGTCGATAAGACAGTGTAGATCATTTTCTTGTAATTTTTTTTGATTTAACAGCAATACTTTTGTTGGTGTACTCTCTTAAAAATGTTATTTATTGGCATTTATGGTTCCATTAAGAATAAAGATAAAAATTGTTATTTTATGAACTGAAATGGTCCTTATATGATCCATCATTGGTCCCTTTTGTCAGGCTGATCCAGACTTAGTAACTAATTGTGATGGGTAGTAGGGCGGGCGAGAGCCGTGAGGGAACGGAGCGTCAGCTGCGCGCTACACCGGTCTCGTATCTCTCACGGAGGAGCTCCGGAAGCATAAAAGAGGAGCGACGACAATGAAGGACGAGAGAGGACCAGGCCTGGACTTTATGTTGTGTTTTTATTGTGTCTGTGTGGGCGGCAGTCGCCGTGAGGAACTGCCGCCATTTTACTTTCGTTTTATTTATTAAAGTACGTTGAACGTTCGCCGGTTCCCGCCTCCTTCTGCCCCTTCTTACGAACCGTGTTACTCTAATATTTAATTTTTTTACTTCAAACCATTCCAATTAGTTCTCTTACATGTTTATGTGTCTTGACATTTTGAGTGGGGAGTAATTTGGAAACGTTGCAAGCGTGAATCGAACTTGAGTCAGCATCACAGCCCATTCAGCACTGACCAATACTTTGTGAAGGAAACCTGCTACTTTGTTTTCAACAGACCTGATCCCATTAATCATCGTTATTTTAGAGGTAAAGCCTCATTATCATCATCAGGTACTAATTAAAAAAACATATTACAAGTTTAGATCTGAGTGGACAGTCTCGCCAAATGTGCTCCACAGAGATAAGACATTTAAACTTGAGTGGCACATTAATCTTACTTTCCCTCAGTAATTCAGAAGTCCTCACCTCAAACTGACAGAGGAGGACTTTTCGCCATCATTTCCTCTATCAGCTGAGTTTATCTTGTGCACTGAGGTGCATTCTACCTAGCTATAAGAAACACTCTTCAGACCGAATTGCTCCTTTTTTTAATAAAAGAACCCCCGAGGTAGGTTTACGATTAGGTGTAGAGGTTGGGGTTAGCTAATTTAACATTAAAGGGCCCCTATTATGCTATTTTAGAGGTTTTTGATTTTGTTTTATAGGACTCCTACATGGTTACATACATCAAAGGTCAAAAACGTTTTCTCATAATATCATCACCACATTTTCGATGATTCTCAAACGACTCGTCCGATGATTCAGTCTCTCTAAACCCCTCCTTTGCACCAGCATGCTCTGCTCTCATTGGCCAGGTGGCACATTCTGTTGTGATTGGTCTACCGCTTACAGCGCCTGTTGGAAGCAAAACTCCCATTACCATAACGGAACTTCAAACCCAGTCCAGAGGCCCAGCGATTGTTCACACTGTAAAGATAGTAAGTCGATTTTACCATATCAATCAGACTGCGAGCCCGATGATGAAATATTGGAAGAACTAGTTATTCAACTCGAACCTCCGCCACAAGGATGACTTGAGCAGGACGTTTCTCAGTAAATTTAAATTGCACAAAAATTGCGGTGGTTTTTTCGGGTAATTCGGGTACAGGTCCTTTATTAACCATGCCCACGTCTCCTTTGATTAAAAATAATGGCTAGTGCAGTGGCTGTGAAGCCATGATTTTTGTAATCACTTATCACGAGAGAGAAAAAAAAAAGATGTTTTAGTCGCTTAACATCGGTTAATGGAAACGGCGTCATTTCGAAATAGTTTTTCATCGATATTTTAGAGAATATCGTAAAGGTTTCGCGCAAATCTGTAATGGAAACGTGGCTAGTGATACGCTACTCAGTTTGACGTTCACCATGAGATGCTGCAACTGTAATTCCTCACCATCAGCATTAACAAGTGTATGTCCGTCAACAAACCGATGTGTATATTTCTAAATTATTGCAGTGCACATGTGAGAACGGCATCATTTGAAGGATTATTTCACTTTAAAATAAAAATTACCCCAAGATTTACTCACCCTCAAACCATCCAAGGTGTATATGACTTTCTTCTTTGTGATAAACACGAATGGAGAAATATTGATAAATATCCTGATGCATATGAGCTTTATAATGGCAGTGAACGGGGGGAATCCATGCACGTCCATCCATCATAAACGTGTACTCCACATGGCTCCAGGGGTTAATAAAAGCCTTCCTAAGTGAAGAGATGCATTTGTGTAGAAAACAAATCCATATTTAATAAGTTATAAAGTAAAATATCTAGCTTCTAGACCGCCTTCCGTATTGAAATTACGAAGAAAGTGTAAACTAGCGTCGCCTCAGTTGCACTTTTTCCGTAAGTTGAATAGGGATGGCGTAGGCTTTTTGAACTGGGAGAGGTGTTACATTTCTTTGTACGTTGAATACGGAAGGCAGTCTGGCGGATTTTGGCGAAAATATGGATTTTTTTTTTACACAAATGCATCGCTTCGCTTCGGAAGGCCTTTATTAACCCCCCGAATCAGTGTGGAGTACATTTATTATGGATGAATGTGGAGTCATGAGCTCATACTAATGACCCCTGTTCACTGCCCTTATAAAGCTCGGATATTTATTAACATATCTCTGATTGTGTTCATCAGAAAGACTAAAATCATATACACGGCTAAGACGGCTTCAGGGTGGGTAAATCTTGGGGTAATTTTCATTTTAAAGTAAACTGATCCTTTAACTGTATCAATGATAATAGCCGGGCTATGACTGACATTGAAGTTTATAAAACAAATCTTGCTCCATCATTACTAAGAGTTGTAAGAACAACAGACATTAATGGGCACAATTCTAGGTAATAGTGAGCCACAGATAATTTGCAGAAGTGTTCGAGTAAAACAGTAATCTAGAGATCTACACAATATAAAACACAAAATATAGGCAAATGCATCACTCACATGTAGTCGTCACGATTCGTTTAGGCTGTTCAGAGTTGTAACAAAGTTCGTAAATATGGGAAGAAGGAGGCGGGAACCGGCGAACATTCAACATATTTAATAATCAAATAAACAAACAATGAAACGAAAGTATAAGGGCGGCAGTTCCTCACGGCGACTGCCGCCCACACAAACCAAATAAAACACAACATAAAATCCAGGCCTGGTCCTCTCTCGTCCTTCACTGTCGTCGCTCCTCCTTTATGCTTCCGGAGCTCCTCCGTGGGGAACTCGAGACCGGTGCGCCGAGCACCTGAAGCTCGTTAACTCTCGCGTCACCGGCCTCGCGCCGTTCCCTCACGGCTCTCGCCCGCCCTGCTCGTCACATACCCCCATCGCCCCTCGCAGGCCGGGGGGTACCCGCGAGACTGCGCTTACTCCCCCCCCCGGGGGCCAGTCTCGGCGGCCGCAGCGCATGGGGGTACGGACAGACGAGACGAGAGAAAAGGAGACGGAAGCACAAGGAGCGACAAGGACGAGAGAGTGGAGAGAGGAAAACAAAACAAAAAAAAAATTCTTGGTCCGGCTCCCAGACACACTGCCGCTCGGTCCTCAGCCCGCCGAGAGGCTCTTCCTCGCGGTGCCATGCGATGGCACTGGACGCTCGGTGGACGGCCCGATTCTCCTCCGCCCCCTGGCGGCCGGCGATGACTCCTCCTCATGAGGGCAGCCGGCAGCGAGCCCGCCGTTCCCTGCTCCTCCCCGCTCCGGCGGCAGGCAGCGGCCTCGGCCCACGGCGGACGACGGCTCCTCCCCGTTGCGGCGGCAGGCAGCAGGCTTCGGCCTCCGGCGAACGGCGGCTCCTCCGCTCCCTCTTGGACGGCCGCCACCCCACCTCGTCCCAGGGGCGCGGCAGCGAGCTCTCCGTCCCACCCGTTGCTCAGACGCTCCAGTACCACCGCTTTGGGCAGCCACTCGCGGTCTTCACTCCCGCGCTGCCCGATCTCCTCAGCACCGCGATCCCCCTCAGCAGCGAGGGCTCTTCGACAGCATGTCCCTCCTTCCTCCCGGGTTTCGGCACCAGTGTAACAAAGTTCGTAAATATGGGAAGAAGGAGGCGGGAACCGGCGAACATTCAACATATTTAATAATCAAATAAACAAACAATGAAACGAAAGTATAAGGGCGGCAGTTCCTCACGGCGACTGCCGCCCACACAAACCAAATAAAACACAACATAAAATCCAGGCCTGGTCCTCTCTCGTCCTTCACTGTCGTCGCTCCTCCTTTATGCTTCCGGAGCTCCTCCGTGGGGAACTCGAGACCGGTGCGCCGAGCACCTGAAGCTCGTTAACTCTCGCGTCACCGGCCTCGCGCCGTTCCCTCACGGCTCTCGCCCGCCCTGCTCGTCACATACCCCCATCGCCCCTCGCAGGCCGGGGGGTACCCGCGAGACTGCGCTTACTCCCCCCCCCGGGGGCCAGTCTCGGCGGCCGCAGCGCATGGGGGTACGGACAGACGAGACGAGAGAAAAGGAGACGGAAGCACAAGGAGCGACAAGGACGAGAGAGTGGAGAGAGGAAAACAAAACAAAAAAAAAATTCTTGGTCCGGCTCCCAGACACACTGCCGCTCGGTCCTCAGCCCGCCGAGAGGCTCTTCCTCGCGGTGCCATGCGATGGCACTGGACGCTCGGTGGACGGCCCGATTCTCCTCCGCCCCCTGGCGGCCGGCGATGACTCCTCCTCATGAGGGCAGCCGGCAGCGAGCCCGCCGTTCCCTGCTCCTCCCCGCTCCGGCGGCAGGCAGCGGCCTCGGCCCACGGCGGACGACGGCTCCTCCCCGTTGCGGCGGCAGGCAGCAGGCTTCGGCCTCCGGCGAACGGCGGCTCCTCCGCTCCCTCTTGGACGGCCGCCACCCCACCTCGTCCCAGGGGCGCGGCAGCGAGCTCTCCGTCCCACCCGTTGCTCAGACGCTCCAGTACCACCGCTTTGGGCAGCCACTCGCGGTCTTCACTCCCGCGCTGCCCGATCTCCTCAGCACCGCGATCCCCCTCAGCAGCGAGGGCTCTTCGACAGCATGTCCCTCCTTCCTCCCGGGTTTCGGCACCAGTGTAACAAAGTTCGTAAATATGGGAAGAAGGAGGCGGGAACCGGCGAACATTCAACATATTTAATAATCAAATAAACAAACAATGAAACGAAAGTATAAGGGCGGCAGTTCCTCACGGCGACTGCCGCCCACACAAACCAAATAAAACACAACATAAAATCCAGGCCTGGTCCTCTCTCGTCCTTCACTGTCGTCGCTCCTCCTTTATGCTTCCGGAGCTCCTCCGTGGGGAACTCGAGACCGGTGCGCCGAGCACCTGAAGCTCGTTAACTCTCGCGTCACCGGCCTCGCGCCGTTCCCTCACGGCTCTCGCCCGCCCTGCTCGTCACAAGAGTCAATGCTTTCTTTTGAAAGACAATGACTTTAACGACTGACTGTACGCATTCATGTGTTTTTGGGAAGGTGGGGTCGTGTGCTTTCAAAGCTAGCATGCTATTGCTAGCCTCTAGGAAAGTGCACGATTTTTCAAGATTATCCTCATAGCTACTTAACAACGACGAGCCTTGGATTCAGAAAGTCAAAATCAGACTTCATCTCCATCACACGTCTCAAACAGAATTGAGGTCTCAGAGGGTAATTGGAGAATAAAATGAGGAATGTATCAGGAAGCATTTGTCTGCTCTTATCATAGGTGTAATATGATCATGGCAATCGGAGGCTGATTGGAGCACCGCAGAATTAACCTCCCCAGCTAGTGCTTAACAGAGCGCTCTAGTGTGTTTTGTTTGAGTGAATCTTAATTTGCAGGGCAGCTATGCAAGTGCCCATCAAGCTGGACCTGGCCCGCCTCACAATGAACTATAATTACTGAAATTAAATCTGGGCATTGGCATACCAGTGCTGCGCCTCTGTAATATTAACGGAGTGAGAATGGGCGAGAGGAAAGCGAGTGTTCCCCGTGCGTTTCCGTGCTGATAGGGCTCAGTGTGAATCAGCTCAATTGCTCTCTGATGATGTTAGACCCTGCATTGCAGTTCTTATCATCCGCTCGCCTGTGATTCCATAGGGCTCCGGGAGGAGTTGCAGCGCCCCCGGATCTATCTCAGCTCAGGGTTATTGTCTCTGACAACCAAAAGTGTCAAAAACGTTTGAATTTACAATATATTGTTGGCTGGTTCTATTTGTTGCACCTGTTACTGTTGTTAGTGCTCTCTTTTACACACAGTAAAAATAGCAATATTTAAAATAACTGTTTTCTATTCGAATATATATTTGTCAGATAGATTTTATAAATGTAATTTATGCAAATCTAAATTTCAGCATCATTACACCAGTCTCGTGTCACATGATCCTTTAGATTTGAGCTCAATAATTTTTTATTTTTTTTGAAACTGATATATTTTTTCACAAAAAGTTCAAAAGAACAACATTTATTTGAAATGGATTTTTTGTAACAATATAATGTCACTTTTGATCTGTTTAATGTGTCCTTTCTGAATAAAAGTATTACTTTAAAGAAAGAAAGAAAAAGCAAGTTCTCATGTAAGTCCCATAATAATATGGATGCTCGTCCTTTTATAAAGTTGGTCAACAATAGAATAAGCTAAAAGGTTGAACAGGGAAATAAACTGTAAACTTTATCAATTTAACAGGCTTGAAAATTGACTACTCTATATAGTTCAGGAGAAGTCGCGCTGCGTCGCATGACGACACTTTGGGGAACACCTTCAGCGTGACCGTGTCTGAAGCACGAGTGCAACGAGTCCCATCACGATTGGTGCTGCGTCACCTCGTGACTTGTGACGGCATAACGCGGAAGCTACAAAGCCAGCAACACGGTTATGACAGTTTTTGCTCTTCATTTGTAAAAATCTACAAACATCAGCGCAAAATTTATTTTAGAAATCCTAATCAATGCAGTAAAATGGCCCTAAATCAAGACATTTAAGCCACACTGAAAATGTATGAATTTCATTTAATTAAACAACAAAGTGTCAAACCAACAAACAAAAGAAGCTAGACCTTTTCTTACAACTATTTTCTGAGCCATTTTTGCAGTGACTTTTAAACATCTGCTCTGATTTGTAGTGATTTTAGTGTCAGTTTACGCAGGTGTCCTTGCGAAGCAAGCACAGGTGCTTCATCACATTTGATCATATTTCATATTTTATCACGTTTTGCATGAACATTGTGCTTGTGCTGTGTTTCTTTAGAATGAATTCCAGCTGGTTTGATGTTTTGTGCATGTCTTCATCACTCTAAGAAAGAGCCAGTGTTCTGTTTTAATATGAAAGAATTATCTGTTTGATTTTTCACATGTGTTTTGCCCATATTTTGAATTACGCATTGAGTTGTCTTATGTTTTAAAGGGTTAGTTCACCTAAAAATGTCATTCCAAACCTCTGGAATTCTTTTATTTTCAGGACACAAATGAAGATCTTTTTGTCCCTCAATTGACAGCTACGCAACTACCATTTTCAAGCTGCAAAAAAGTTGGTAAAGACATCATATAAGTAATCCATGTGACTCTAGTGGTTTAACCTCAATTTTACGAAGCAAAGCAAATGCCCTTTTTTGTTAAAGTGCACTGTAAATGTCTGTTAATAACTTTCTACCACCTAACAGTCAGACACATGCACAAAAACACTCTGGCTACATGTGGGTGGACTAATATATCCACATTGTTCTGTGTGATGTAAGTCTACTTGGAAGCTGCGGCAGTAATTGGGCTTCCTCCAAACACATCTCCGCTTAGGCTCATTGTTTCAGTTCACATTTTCATGCAAGCCAACAGCACATTCTCCCACACAGCGCATGGCACACAAATACACACATATACGATATACATATATGCAATATTAATGCATATTATACAGCCACGGGGTCCTCTTGGCTTCTTGCTCCCACTGCAATATTTTCTATTGTCCCTCTTTTTGCCTCTTGCAGATTTTGGAAACACTGTATAATGGATTAAAAATATAGCTAGCAAAGCCAGTTACATCACATTGAGTATTATATTTTATAATTGAGAATAATTGAAGAGTGACTTTGCAAAGTTGCAAAGCTTTTTCATGCCCAAACAGCAACATTACACACTAGAGAAAGCTGAAAATGTGAAAAAAAAAGCATAAGGTTTTCTTTAAAATCACACATTTTTTATAAAATGACAGATACGGAAATTTGATCAAAAATGACAATAATAAATAGCTAAATTCAGGGAACCTTTTTTCAAACTAAAGACCCCTTGGTGGATGGGAAGACTGGGCACGTATAAAATCGACTTGTGTTTTAACTCTAAAAGATTATTTTCACGATTTGTTATCACAACACTTTAAGAATTAATGTGGTTCAGATAACATAATATTTTGAGATTCTGAAAGATCGAAGATCACCTTCGTTGCATTAACTCAAATTTTTAATTTCAGTGGACTCAACATTTTCAGGCAACTTACTTTTACTAAGTTAAACCAACAATTCTTTTTTTTTTTTTTTTTTACAGTAAAGCCTGTGTTAAACGTACCATAATAATGTGTTTCCATATATTCTTATGATGCTCAAAAATATTAAAATAGTCATTTTATTTTGAAGAAGCAATGAAAAATGTATCTAATCAATTTTAACGAATAAATTTAGACTTAACATAATGTGGTAGTTTTGTTTAAAACAAAAAGTTTAACATCAAACAATTCAAATTCTAGCCCTAAATGGATAAAACCTCCAGTGGGTTTTAGAATGATAATTTTAGATGTGTGTGTAAAATAAACATCTCATAAATTCAAAAAACTCATTTTTTAAACAAAGGTAATATGTAAAGTAAAAAACAATAAATAAGTAAAGCATGCAATTGTTTCGACAGATTCCTCACCCACATTTTGAAGTGGAATTACACATTTTGCATCTATACATTTGTGAATGTGAATTGAGTTACTATAAAAAGAAAGCGTTCCAGTGCCTTGGGCCATGATCAAGATGACCAGCATCTGTGAAAACACCCCACAATTTACAGCGTTGGCCATCAAAATGGCGATCGCACCCAAGATGTCAACTGTCCTCTCATCTGTCTCCAAAATCTGTCACGCCACCTTCCACTGCTGAGAAAAACACCGGACTGACCCAAATAGCATCAGATATTAAGGGTTAGTCTCATAGTCTCTGATGATGCCCTAAAGAAGAACTGCGGCAGATGCCGAGTCCGTTTGAAGTGCTAATCACATCATTCAGATGTGTGGAAGAAGTCTGTGTGGTGGTACAAGAGGAAAGCTTATGAAGTAAAATGACTATTAACCCCATATAATCATTCAAAATTATGTTGCATTTTCGTTTCATTCTTTTCTGTTTGTGCTTTCTCCGAAATGCCTCTGGCAGTATTGTAGTTTTCGAGGATTTGATTGGCATTGTTGGCCTTGCTCTCCTGTACTGTCTATATTGCTGAAGACAGTCAGAAATCCCGATGGAGATCTCCGGCATCCCACTCTTCCTGGTATCAAAGCACAAAAATAGAAACAACCTTGGTATTAGGCTCATCTTGAAGAATGATATGTCAGTGACTGAGTGTGGGGTGTTTCGTGGGCAACTGGAAGAGCATTTGGAGAGATCTGCAATGGACGTGTCATTAGATAAAAACTATTCGTTCAATTTAAAGGGGTTAAAGCTGCAATATGCAACATTTTTGCAGTAAAATATCCAAAAGGCCAGTGTTATATATTTTGCCGGTGATCGAACGCACATTACAACATCATCTTCAACACGCTCAAATGTCTCTAATATGATAAACAGAGCTGTGTTTCCTCAATCTCATGACCGGAGAAGAAGAAGCGGCGACTGTGTCATAATAAAAGCTCTGCTTCAGACTATAGTAACGTTAATAATCACATCCCGTCCCGATTCTTTTCCACCGGCTGTGAGGTGAAGACCACACGTCCCAAGATTCCTCGCTCAAACTCGCCGTCATCAAGCTACGCCTTTGTTTTGAATAGGCGACCTCTAGTGGACGAAAAACTACATGTTGCAGCTTTAAATGATACGTTTAAGTGTTTTCATGTCATTTAGTGTTCAGTGTATCTGTTTGTGCTTGTAAAAGATCTGACTCCGCTAAAACATTTATTCTATCTAACAGAGAACAGCTGCCTAAACGCCTTGTTATAAGCCCAGATATTACTTCTGCAAACGTCTACATCACAAAGTGTCACATTAGCATAATGTCCCGCCAAAGGCACATGCAGAGAAAGAAGGCAATGCTTCAATGTTGTCGCCATGTCACGGCGATGCTGTGTTTTTTGATTTGAGGCTTTTTGGCTTTTAATAAAGTGGGTTTTTTTTTCAGACTAGTGGTAAGAAAACATCCAAAATCCATCTTTAGGTATGTTTTTTTTTTTTTTTTTTTACTTCATTTATTTGTATCTATAGATTTCAATTACAATGCATATGTTCAAAATTATTTTTTTTCTCCTATACTGAGCCATATATCTCCACTTCAGAAGCACTTACGAACACCAAACGTTACAATTTTATTCCTATGCATATTCTGAAGGTTTTTCTTCATATATATAATTTGCCAGATTATATACAACATTTTAATTCGAAGAAAAATTATGAAATGAATTATGAAGCGATGAAAACAAATGCCCAAAATTCCCTATTTAAAAACCTTTGACTCTAATATGTAAAAAAAAAATAAAGAATTCTGAACCTGACTTCATTCAATGTCCAGATCTTAATACTAGAAATGTATGCAAACTAGCACATATTTCTGTAAATAATTAGCATATTTAAACAATATTTTAGAAAACTTGTAATAGAAAAAAAAAATGCATGCAATTCTTATTGTAATCAATCCACTGAGGAAGTATGGTGAAAACTATTCGTTTTTTTTTTTTTTTTACCCTAATCACACATTTTACCCTGTACACAGACAAATACGCCTAAATATCAGATTGAGTGTCAATCTTCTTGCAAGTGAATATTAATATTTGACATGCAATAATACTGCTGCCATTAAAACACATTAAAAAGTGTAGATTTCATGATGCATTAATTTTTCAAGTGTAGCGATCCCCGTAAACCTTATTTTTTCATGTTAATGAGTGCACGCCTCTTCTGTTGTGATGGATTTAATAATGACTTGGGAGAAGTTGCACTCTTTAAGAGAAAAGGCCTAATCTGCCGTTAATTGTCTCCTGGAGCAAAGACACGGCAAAATCAATTATACAGTGACTGCACAAAGGCAAGTAAAAAAAAAAAAGGAAAGACAAGCCACTGGAGGGATGGAGTTGAGAAACTTTCCAAACTTTTAAACATGGCCCATCAACCTTAAATAAATTCAATGGGTAATAGGCTGAATGCCTTTCAGGATTGCCTTATTACCTGGAAAATAAGTCACATCTGAATATAAGCAGCGCTTAATTGCATTGATCAGAGATAAAACCAAAGTCACATCCATTTTATTTTTACTGTCAGAATAGTAAATGTACAAACATTATACACCTCTTGCAGTTTCAGACCCATTCTTTAAACACAAAATGAATAAAAAGGACATGATGCCCCAGTTATATTTTCAAATTAAGAATAAGTATGGATTACTATTATGATGTTAGGAGTAAATTTGCATTTTCTTGTTTTACTTGTGCCTTGTTCCCGCTTTTCATCTGTTGTCATGGTTACTCATTAGTTTATTGATTAGTCCCCTCCTGCTCCTTGTTTTCTTCAGTTACCCTGTGTATTTACAGCCCTCAGTTTGCATCATCATTTGTTTCTCTTGTGTGATTTATTGATATTAAAAGATACTGCTGCACCCAGCTCCTGCCGCAAACCTCAAAACGTGATGCTTTTTGTCCATTTTGGAGATTGGCAGCCCAATGTCACTATTTACTCTTATTGTGCGGAAAAAAGCAATATGAATAATCTTCAAAACTCTTCAATTCGTGAAGAAAGAAACATGTATGTGACTAAAGTATGACACAATTGTAAGTTGTGGTTTGAAGGAGTGTGGTTTCAAGAGACTGAAAGGTTTTCTTTTCCATTTTTTTCCTGAAGTTTCTTAGTTTTAAAGAGAAACATTCTCAAATAAAGAGCTAAACACTCTGAACGGTGCTCTGCGCCCAATCAATTAACTAATGGCTGGCGTGGGGATCAGAAAGGATCGTTCATGCTGTGCTTTTGATTTTGAATATAATGGTTGCTAATTTCACTCCAGAGTAACACATCCTCTTATACCATTTTTACGGAGCTTAAAGGTGATGTCATTTCTGCACCACTGAATTGAAAAAATGAAACCAACCTATTAATGGCTTACCTATACTTGTCTCTGCATATTAAACTGGAATAAGAGAAAGTATTGAAACATACACTCTAAAAAACCTTGGGTTATTTTTTCTACCCAAGTCCTAGGTTGAGGTTTTTGGGTCATTTTTTGGGTTATTTTTCTAGTGTTTGGGTCATTTTTTTTTACTCAGATCCTGGGTCAGTCGTAATAACCCCACGTTTGGGTAGTTTTTGTTTGAACCACATCCAGGCCAGATGTAATAACTAAGGGTTTGGGTAGTTTTTTTTTTGTCCATATCCTGGGCCAGGCGTAATAACCCAGTGTTTGGGTAATTTTCTTAGGTCAGACGTAATAACCCAGGGTTTGGGTAGTTTTTGTTTGGCCCATATTCTGGGCCAGGCATAAAAACCCAGTGTTTGGGTAATTTTCTTAGGTCAGATGTAATAACCCAGGGTTTGGGTAGTTTTTGTTTGGCCCATATCCTGGGCCAGGCGTACTAACCCAGCGGTTGGGTAGTTTGTGTTTGACCCAGATTCTGGGTCAGACGTAATAACCCACCGTTTGGGTAGTTTTCTTGGGTCAGACGTAATAACCCAGGGTTTGGGTAGTTTTTTTTGGTCCATATCCTGGGCCAGGTGTAATAACCCAGTGTTTGGGTAATTTTCTTAGGTCAGACGTAATAACCCAGGGTTTGGGTAGTTTTTGTTTGGCCCATATCCTGGCCAGGCGTACTAACCCAGCGGTTGGGTAGTTTGTGTTTGACCCAGATTCTGGGTCAGACGTAATAACCCAGTGTTTGGGTAGTTTTCTTGGGTCAGACGTAATAACCCAGGGTTTGGTAGTTTTTGTTTGGCCCATATCCCGGGCCAGGCGTACTAACCCAGCGGTTGGGTGGGTAGTTTGTGTTTGACCCAGATTCTGGGTCAGACGTAATAACCCAGCGTTTGGGTAGTTTTCTTCGGTCAGACGTAATAACCCAAGGTTTGGGTAGTTTTTTTTTGGTCCATATCCTGGGCCAGGCGTACTAACCCAGCGGTTGGGTAGTTTGTGTTTGACCCAGATCCTGGGCCAAGCGTAATAACCCAGCGTTTGGGTAATTTTCTTAGGTCAGATGTAATAACCCAGGGTTTGGGTAGTATTTGTTTGGCCCATATCCTGGGCCAGGTGTACTAACCCAGCGGTTGGGTAGTTTGTGTTTGACCCAGATCCTGGGCCAAGCGTAATAACCCAGCGTTTGGGTTATTTTCTTAGGTCAGATGCAATAACCCAGGGTTTGGGTAGTTTTGTTTGGCCCATATCCTGGGCCAGGCGTACTAACCCAGCGGTTGGGTAGTTTTTTTTGGTCCATATCCTGGGCCAGGCGTAATAACCCAGCGTTTGGGTAATTTTCTTAGGTCAGATGTAATAACCCAGGGTTTGGGTAGTATTTGTTTGGCCCATATCCTGGGCCAGGCGTACTAACCCAGCGGTTGGGTAGTTTGTGTTTGACCCAGATCCTGGGCCAGGCGTACTAACCCAGCGTTTGGGTAATTTTCTTAGGTCAGATGCAATAACCCAGGGTTTGGGTAGTTTTTGTTTGGCCCATATCCTGGGCCAGACGTAATAACCCACTAAATAGCTGTCAGTTCAACCACTGTTTTATCAGCAAATCAAACATAAACACAAACATAAAAAATTACTCTGCTTTTGCTTGTATCATCCTACATAGCAAAATGCTTTTATAGTTCATGATAAATAAATATTTATACATATATATATTTTTTTAAATTAAAGCAACGTATTAGTCCAGTAAATGTTACCTCAAACTGTTCTTTCTGTTTTAGTGAGAGTGTTACTTTTATCTACTTGAATGTTACGTTTCTCTCAATAGAGCCACAGCTTCTCTTGCTGAGGCTACTTTTGCATCTGACCATGACTCTCTGGCTTTCACATGAAACAGCGCACATAATGAGTTTCTCCAGGCATGAGAAAGCTCAATTTTTGTAGTAGGGTTCCTGTCTAGCAGAAAGGCGCAGAAACACACACACACACACACACACATTTCCTCTGCCTGAGGCAAAAGCTGCTCTCTGCACAGGAATCAGCTTAAGTTCGTTCACATGCTGCCTCTTTGCATCCAGTACAAAACACTAAAATAACTGAACGGTCAGAGTCTTAAGCATTACACCAGTGAAATCAAAACTGCTGTGAAGATTTTTAACTAGAAAAACAAGCTCTAGTTGGAATTATCTCAATAACAATTCTCCAATGATCCACAATTCCTCGTGAAACCAATTCAAGGACAGATGTTAATATCTGCAGTCAGTTTTTGACAACACGTCTTAATTACTTCAACCGAGAGTGATTTTATTTTTCAAGAGAGTCATCACAGCTGTTTTTATGATCTGAAACAAAAGAAAAAGAGTTAAATGAGTTATTGACTTGTTTTTTTTTTTCCCTTTTTTTCCTTCAAAATTCAATTGATACATACAACGACTTGTTTATTCACTCACTGCGAAGTCTTGTTAGGTTCACACTGCATTTCTGAGCATCATCCTGGTTCCCAGTGCTTGTGTCCCTGGATTTCCGTGTGTCTTGGACCTTGTTTCACGTTTGGACTGTGTTTGCCTGACCTTCTTTTTTGGATTTATGATTCTGGTTTAACCTTAATAACAAATACTGCATTTGGATGTTCACCGAAGATTATAATAAAAATATTAATATTATAATATTTTAACAAAACTTCTTTACCGCTTATTAATATTCGATTTTTTTTTTGTTCGTCTGCAAAATGAAAGTAAAATAAGCAGTAAAAAAAATGACATGACAAGTTCAGGTTGTGTAATTCAATGTGGTTCTTCAATTAATCATACATTACCTATTTAATTCAGATATATGATACTTAATAATTTATATTAATTCATTAAGGTTTTAAGGCACGTTTTAAACTAGATTTTTTCTTTTCATTATTATGTGTTATATTATATATTTGGATGACATATTAATATTGGCCCGAAACACAAAAAAAAACATCAAACTAAGCAATGGGATTTCATAAATTCATAATACTTGATCAGTTTCTAGATTAATGTCTAAAATTAGCTGGCATCAATATGTGAATCTCACCCCCAAACTGCCCCTAAGATGTTTTCTTCCTCTTAAACTGTCTTGGTTGTGAGAAACACATTTATGTCAAAAAAATGTGGAAGCGTGTCCAGTCACCAGAGGCAGTTCACAGTGGGCGCCTGCCAAAACGGAGGGACGCAAGGGATATGCAGAGTCTCATTACTGATCCATCTAAACTGGCCTCCTACAGAGTGACATTTGGGAAATCACAAGAAAGCATTTAAACAAAATTGTCAACTACTGACAATTCTCTTTGCTGTATTAACTTTAGATTAATAGAACTGAACTTTTGGCTTGTTTTGGATCATCTTCACTTTTGGAACCATTGTGATAAAACCTGATGTCCAGAGGGCGAATTAAATGGAAAATTGCTTTCCATCCCGCCCACGGAGAGGCCTTTCTAAAAGGATTGGAATGTTTCAATGATTGTCAGAACCACCCTGACTTTTTGATCACACCCCATGTGTGCAGCGCATCCGTCCCTGATACTTTAGTCAGCTGATGAAGATGGACTGTCAGTTGGCATAAAGCTGGCATTGTCTTAATAAAACATTGGATAAGCAGCTCACAGCTTCATCGTTTACCGTGGCATTAAACACAACCGTTCCAAAAAGCCATGATTTACAGTGCACTTTTCAACAAGTCTGTTCTTTTGCTGCATATTTGCCAAAGATTTGCCATTAGTGCCAAACTCTTTATTGTTGCCTGAGTCGGAGCATCTCCAAAACTGCAGCTCTTGTGTGGTCTGCAGTGGTCAGTATCTATCAAGTGGTCTGAGGAAGGAACAGTGGTGAACCGGCGACAGGGTCATGGGCGGCTCATTGATGCACGTGGGCAGCGAAGGCGGGCCCGTGTGGTTCGATCCAACAGACGAGCTCCTGTATCTCAAACTGCTCAAGAAGTTAATGATAGAAAGGTGTCAGAACACACAGAGCTGCATAGATGAGACCAGTCAGGGTGTCCGTGCTGACCCCTGTCCACCGCCGAAAGAGCCAACAGTGGGCATGTGAGACCATGGAGCAATGGGAGAAGGTGGCCTGGTTGGATGGATCAGTTTTCTTTTACATCATGTGGATGGTCGGGCGAGTGTGCGTCTCTTCCCTGGGGAACACATGGCACCAGGATGCACTGTGGGAAGAAGGCGAGCCGGTGGAGGCAGTGTGATGCTTTAGTCAATGTTCTGCTGGGAAACCTTGGGTCCTGCCATCCATGTGGACGTCACTTTGACACGTACCACCTACCTAAGCATTGTTGCAGACCATCTACACCCTTTCATGGAAACCGTATTCCCTGGCGGCTGTGTCTCTTTCAGCAGGATAATGCTCCTGACACAAAGCAAAAATGGTTCAGGAATGGTTTGAGGAGCTCAACATTGAGTTTGAGGAGTTGACTCGGCCTCCAAATTCCCCAGATCTCAATCCAATCGAGCATCTGTGGGATGTGCCGAATAAACATGTCCAATCCATGGAGGCTTTGCCTCGCAACTTACAGGACTTAAAGGATCTGCTGCGAACATCTTGGGCCGTGTTTCACTCCAGTTTTAGCCACTCACTCGTGAACTTTCCAAAGCACTTCCTCTTAGGAATCCCTGCCACCATTTTGAAGTGCGTTCCACTTCGTGAAGTGGACGAGGGAAGTTTATGACCCTCGCTCCCTTATTTTTCTTTTTTATATTTAAGACACACATATGTACACATAGAATGCTGCATTAAAAAAATAATTATAAAGAAACTCCAGATGATTCCAAGTGATCAAGGGCTTGGGATGTTCCCTTTGCAAAAGTTCCGCCAGTAGTGGATACTCATGCAACATAAGCAATGACGCATATCCGAGTCAACGAGACTGAGGGAAGGGCCTAAAGAAACTAACTGGAACACAGATTTGATGCAAATACTATGGCACACCTTCAGGGGTCTAGAGGAGTCCATGCCTCGACGGGTCAGGGCTGCTCTGGCAGCAAATGGGGAAAAAGGAAGGTGGTCATAATGTTATGCCTGATCTGTAGCAACTAACAGATATAACAGAATATGCTGCCATTTTTCCTTAAAAATGTCACTTTCCACCAAAGAATCCAAAATGCAATACATAATTTGAGATGTGGTGGAAATGATACTGAGGCGGCGATTTTCCAGGCACTTGGGGGGGAAATTGTGTGACAGTTTTATTATCTAACCAAATCTATTTTCTAAAAGACCACAGGTCCAATTTTTGCTTGTCCAAATTTGAAGAAACAAAATTTGGCAATGTTTTTGCACAACATGTCTATTTGTTTTAACCAAAGGTTTGCTGTAGGTTCACCAATTACCGGGAATAGTTTGGCTGCAAGAATTAATAAACAGTTTTTGCAAGTGCACAAATTAAAATACCACCAAAAGAAATTGCACCAAAATGTGAATCTTTTGGCTGCGATTCAGAGTATGTGAAAAAGACTTGACTAGACTAATGTGCAGCAGGCGAATCCTGCAAGGTTGCAGTCAGCGGGCTGACTGAGTGAGTCTGGTGTCAGCTGTGAGCCTGATGTCTTCTGACAGACTACAGGAGTGAGCCGAGCCTCCGCCTCAGTAGCAGACTGAAGAATCACACAAGGTGACTCCTCCCATTCAGAGCGGGGCAGATGCTCAGGAACTCAGTTGCATTACGCAAGGCTGACTGGAGCGGTCAAGATGAGGAGTGATTCTTGCCAGCCGCTTCTCTCTACAGAATGAGGCTCGTGTCTCCGCTTATGTTCGGTGACATGTGTCGGTACACGTAGCAGACTTCAGAAACAAACATGGGCGCTTGAGTCAGTGTGCCTGAGCTGTCAAGGGTGAGAAACGAGTAAAAAAATCCACAACCATGAGTCCATCACAACACAGACTCTTCTACATCCCTCTAAAGTGGTGATGCACGAGGTGAAGGTCACGTGTTACGATTCCAGAAAGTGTGACATTAATAATAAGGGAGTTGCCAGAATGATTAATTGCTCACAGACTGCTGGTTACGTAAAGAAGGACGGAGTGTTGTCAGCCTGTCCTCTTAAGCCTGCATGCTTTGTTTTTTCCACCTGTCTTGCACACGGTAATGCAGTCTAGCCTTTCAAAATATGCTCGTTTGGATATAAGCTGTCATGAACAATTTGCGTGAAGTATACACCTTATTTTTAACATAGGAGCTGGCATGTACGGTGGCCGAGAGAGCTCAAAGTGCTGCGAATAATAAAACACATGCAAATTAAAAAAAGCACATGCAAATTAAAAAAAGCACATGCAAATTAAAAAAAAACACATGCAAATAAAAAAAAAAAACGTGATCATCAGTTTGACAACACATGTGCTGCAAATCCTCACAACACATGCAAACACAAAAACACGCTACATTTACAAAAAGCGCTGCAAATAGCACAAACCACAACGGAAATGTTTCAAGGGGGACCCCAAAAAGTGACGGCCTGGGAGTCAAGATGCTCTGACAAGGAGGCTAAAGGCTGCAACCTCTAGCGTCTGTCACTAGAGCGTCTCTTGGGGTCAGAAGAGTGAGGTTTACTCGCACAGCAACTACTAGCTGGCCTCCGTTACACTCACCCCCCCAAACCTCACTCCCATCCGGGTCACGGCACCAATGTAACCCCTCTACCCAGGTCCTACTCGACCAGCTCCGAGCGGGCCTCGAACCCAGGTCTTCCGGCCTGGGAGTTGGACGCTCTAACAAGGAGGCTAAAGGCTGTGAACTCGCACAGCAACTACTAGCTGGCCTCCTTTACACCACCATTGTGCCCTTGAGCAAAGCATGTTAGGTTACCCCAAACGGCCTCTTGTTGTATCTGAAAAAACATAGTAGTGAAGCTGGCCATAAAATAAGATGAATAAAAATGAGTACGTAAGTCGGAAATATGGAATATGGTCACACTTGAAGGTGGGGAGAGTTTGCCAAGAAGGGTGTCAGAACCAAAAAGGATAACTCAAGTGGAATCCATTGCGGGTGAAAAACTACAAGGCAATATAGATTAGTTCGGCTTGAGTTGCCCTAAACCTCAGTACAAATATAATCGGCAGGAAACAGGGAACATCTCGCTTTTCCTCCGAATAAACAGCGCAGATCGATTAGCTTTTGAGGACATATCTGACTCCCCTCAGAGAGATCCTTCATCTTCAAGAGGAATAAACCAGCAGTATGTTCAGTATCAACAAGGATGAATAGGGAAAGTGTGGGCCGCTCTAAGTATTACAGTGCCGCATTGTCACAGAGATGACTGTGATAATTAACCAACTTTGAATTAGTGCTTCCCCAGAGCAACATTATTCATTACAATATAATGACTGCTTAACAAAGCTCATTTGCACATTACCATCTAACAGCACTGTTAGGGGTGTGACAAAGTGTGAGCAGTGGCTTTGGAAACACCTGCTGGCTGGTTAACTGGCTTGAGCATGCACCACTGTTTCATTATCACCCTGTCAAGTTTTTGTTGAACGGTCTAGCTTGTTGTGCATAAATTACAGAGCGCTGAGAGAGTTGCATATGCTGCATACATGCTTAGTGCATGAGAGAGAACTTGACTGAATTGTGGCAACAAGACCCAATTGTGAATTTAATTTATTGTTATATCCTTCTAAATTTGTCTACCAACTCAACTGGGAGCCCAAATAATTAAGTCAGAAGAGTCTTTGCATTCCAAACCCGTTTCGTTTCAGCTATTCATCCGACTGCTCTTGATAACACACCTGAGGGAATAATAGCCTAAAGCAATAACAATTTATTTCAAAACATTTAGAAGGACACTGCTATTTCCTGCCTGCTTTGTTCTAGGAAAACTGGCAGGTTGTGCTGGATTCGTATTTTGCTGCTGTTCCCATAGAGTGGATTTGACAAATGGCTTCATTATACCCCTGCTGTTTTGGAAGGGTATGATAGTGCAGTGCAAATCAGCTTGTTTGTCCTTATAACAGACCTGAAATCCTGGGTCAGAGAGAACCCTGTCAGGTGTACTGAGGTGCTTGGTTTCACTAGCTGACGGACTGATAGCGAAACAGTGGCTCTGTTTCAATACCTCAGCTGCTTACCTACACAGTAAAATCCCCAGAGTTAAATCAACTCTGCTCAGAGAACATTTGGTCTCTCTCTAAATAGAGTTAAAGTCACACTGAAGTGGAGTTAAAGTTAATGAGATAATTAAACAATTAATTAAGTGATGATTGAACATTAATGATGAACGCCTGCTGTTAACAAGCAGAATCACTGAAGGACAGAGAAACACAAGAACTACAACTGACCTCAGCTTAGATGAAATCAACTGAAGATAAAAGACATTCAATCTCTGAAGATCTGATTAATCAACTCCACAAACAGCATTACCAGATTCACTCATAACTGACCAGACTGACTTTATTTTCACACGTCTACAGAAATGTTTTTTATCTTCAGTTGATTTCATCTAAGACTGTGGCTGAGGTCAGTTGTAGTTCTTGTGTTTCTATTTTCTTCAGTGATTCTGCTTGTTAACAGCAGGCGTTCATCATTAATGTTCAATCATCACTTAATCAATCACTTAGTTATCTCATTAACTTTAACTCTGGGGATTTTACTGTGTAGACAGTATTTCAAGGCATCACAGCTCCAAATGCAGGATTGGTCCAACCTTATGTTGGCTTATAAGATACCTCGTTTTGGTCAGAATTTAGGGCAGCGTCACATGTGTCCCATGCCAGAA
Organism: Opsariichthys bidens; assembly: GCA_037194245.1. Taxonomy (NCBI): domain Eukaryota; kingdom Metazoa; phylum Chordata; class Actinopteri; order Cypriniformes; family Xenocyprididae; genus Opsariichthys; species Opsariichthys bidens. The sequence continues at coordinate 9,502,696 of CM074307.1, read as the reverse complement.
TGCATTGCATATAATGTTGGTTGTAAATATTCTTCATTTCATTCTGTGCAGAATAGCATAAATAAAAAAATTAGATGGGTATAATTTGATGACAAAGTTTAAAATATCTTCTAACACCTTAAAAAATGCTTTAGCATTTTGCTAGCTTGTTTCAACACACTGCTAGCATGAATTAGCATGTTGCTAATACGATTTAACACATTGCTAGCATGAAGTAGCACATTTTATCACACTGCTAACAAAAATCAACATGTTTGAAACACATTGCTAGCATAAATTAGCATGTTGCTGCATGAATTAACATGTTGCTAACATATTTTACCACTTTGTTAACATGAATTGACATGTTGCTAGCATTATTTAACACGAAACTAACATTAATCAGCATGTCTAAACATATGGTTAGCATGTTTAAACTGAATTAACACATTCATAGCGTGATTTAACATATTGCTAGTATTAATTAACATTTTTTACCATGTTGTAAGCATGTTGTTAGCATGATTTAACATGTACCATAGTATTAACATGATTTTGGATTTTGTTAGCATGAATAACCATTTTGATAGCATTAATTAGCAGGTTTTAGCACATTGCTCACATGAATTATGTTGTTAGCATGAATTAGCATGTTGCCAACATGTTTAACACTTGAATGCATTGGCATGTTGCTGCTATGTTTTACCACATTGTTAGCATGAGTTACCACTTTGCTAACATGAATTAGCATGTTGCTTCCAAGTTTTACAATATTACTAGTATTATTTCGCACTTTGCTCACATAAATTAACATTTAACACTGCTAGCATGAATTAACATTTTGCTAGCATTATTTAACACTTTGCCAGCATAAATTAGCATATCTAACACGGCTAGCATGAATTAACATTTTGCTAGCATTATTTAACACTTTGCCAGCATAAATTAGCATATCTAACACGGCTAGCATGAATTAACATTTTGCTAGCATGTTTTAACACATTGTAGTATTAATTAACATGTTTTACCATGTTGTTAGTATGATTTAACATGTACCACAGTATTAACATGATTTTGGATTTCGTTAGCATGAATTACCGTTTTGCTAGAATTAATTAGCACGTTTTAGCACATTGCTCACATGAATTATGTTGTTAGCATGAATTAGGATGTTGCCAACATGTTTCATGAATTGGCATGTTGCTGCCATGTTTTACCACATTGTTAGCCTGAGTTACCACTTTGCTAACATGAATTAGCATGTTGCTACCATGTTTGACCATATTGCTAGCATTATTTCGCACTTTGCTAGCATAAATTAATGTTTATCACTGCTAGCATGAATTAACATTTTGCTAGCATGTTTTAACACATTGCTAGCATTATTTAGCACTTTGTTTGCATAAATGAACATGTTTACCACTTTGCAAGCAGTTCTTAGCATGTTGCTAGCATGTTTTGTCAAGCCAACGTAATTAATCAATTATTTTTTAATCTTTTTTGGGCTTCACAACCCAGGCTCATTTGAAAAACATACCAGAACAAGGTTTAAAGTTCAGGGAAGAAGGAGGCGGGAACCAGTGAATGCTCAGCCTAACTTTTAATGCCCAAAATAAACAAACAACAAAATGAAGCGACAGCCCCTCAGGGACGACCGCCTCTTAAACTAAACATGATAGTCCAGGCCTGCTCCTCTCTCGTCCTTCACTATTATCCTTCCGGAGCTCCTCCATGAGACTCGAGACGGGCCTCATGGCTGTCATAATCGTGTCCATCTCTATCTGTTTATTCTGTTCCCCAGTCCTGTCATTGTCACATGTTCTTTGTTTTGTATTCTAGTCCCGTCATCGTCACATGTGCTCTTTGTTTTGAGTTCTGTCACATGTTCTCTGTGTTGTTCTCCCGCCTGTCATTGTGTCCTCATCGTCACCACCTGTGTCTCGTAATCAGTGATGTCTGTCACCTGTGCCCTGCTCGTTATCCTCGTGTGTTCCTGTGTATTTACTCCATCTGTGTCAGTCTTGTCATTGTTCGTCGTTAAAGTTACATGCTCGTGTCATTTGTATCCTGATTCTGTCTTGTTGAATAAATTACTTAATATTAAGTCTGTCCTCAGTCTCTGTGCTTCCTAGCACACACCCCGAGCATTACAATGGCATGCAGGTGACGCTACGTTCCCGTGGCTTTCGCCCCCCCCCGGCTTGCCACACATACAAATGGAGATATTTCTGCAAAATTATATTATGTTGCTTCATGCGTGTTTTCAAGCACTCTGTACCAGGTGAGCTTCTGAGCAAGTTTACTCGGTCAGAAAAGCCATACGTGTGGAGCTTGTTTTATATAATGCAAACCTCAACATATATTCGCTTATTCATCATGCATCAGAGACTCGTTTTCTCGATGAGCTTATGTTGGCGCTTCTTATGAGGAATGCTGTTGGTGTGGTGCAAAGTTGCACGGATGTACAAGCATTTGTATTTGTGCATGTTCTCAAAGAAAACATGTGGTCAAATGCTCTCCGTGGTCTTCCTCAGTCTTGCCAAGGTATTGATGTAAACACAGTCGGTTATGTCTTAAGTGAATGAATTGGATTTGTGTCAAAATATTGAATTTATGCATTAGACCTTGGAGTGTAAATACAGACTAATAGACCTGCTGCTGTCTATTATGCCAATAATACAAATTTATTTCTTCACTCTTTATTACTGTTTGCTTGAATGATTACTAAGAGAATATGCAGCAATGTTCACTCAATTGAGGAATGCTTGAGGAGTACACAAAGTTAATTTGTTAATATTTAAATGAATATCGAATATAATAATATAACACAGACTGCTTAATATAACAGAATATAAATTCACAACAACCCTGTACTAGACATTAGAAATAGATAAGGAACTAAAATCCCTCACTTCTTGTAGATAACACGCTTCGGTAAATGTTTGCACTGTGGTCCAGCTCTTCTAAAGTCAATATTATTCATTTAACTGTGAGGTCGGTACACAAATCAGTTTTATCATAAGAAGCGGCATGAATAAAGATGAGGATTTTCCCTCTGTTCTGGATTCCCCTGTGGGATGTGATGTCAGGTGGGGCCATTGAAGACCACTTGAAGGAACGCAGCGCACAGCTACTATTGATTATAATGCCATTTAGAAGTCTGATGGAATGTCAGATGAGTTCTGCATTATTTATTTTGGCTGCGTAACGCTGATGCGTTTTGGCGCTGCAGAATAAGCCTCACCAAGTTACTCCACTCTGTGCACAGACTGCTCATAATTAATCATAGACCTTTGGGTGACTGGACTGAATGTGACCTTTACGCTTCAGCTTCACAGGGACAAAATGTTACTTTTGCATATTATGTTTGGCAAGTCAGTCACCCTCAATGAAATTTAGTTAATGGGTTTCATTTACTAATAATGGGTTGTGTGCTTATGTGCACAGAAAAGGGACAACCAAAATTTCATTCTTAAAGGGATAGTTCACTCAAAACTGAAAATAATCCCATGATTTACTCACCCTGAAGCCATATTAGATGTATATGAATACATATTTAAATATATCCAAGTTTTATAATGGTAGTGAATAGGGGTTGAGATTTTGAAGCCCAAAAAAGTACATCCATGCATCATTACAGTAATCCATACAACTCCATGGGGTTAATAAATGCTTGAAGGGTTTTTATAAGAAAAATATCTGTATTTAAAACTTTATAAATTCCAATAACAAGCTTCCAGCAGACGGGCGTACGCATACTGAGCAAGTCGACTTGCGCCGTAAGATTAACCCCTGACACGATGTGTGACGCAGGAGTATCGTGAGCTTAGACGCCTCTCGCGATTCAAACAAATAGAGCTGTGCAACAAACTCAAGCTCCTCTTCTCTTATATTGAAATCCTCCAACATTTCTCTTTAAAAATTCCCATTTTAGACTTCTAACTCATGACCGGTGTTTTGTTTTGCTCTATCCTCTGCGCTTCCGCGTTCATCATTGCGTCATGCGTCGGTGCGTATGGCCGTCTGCCGGAAGCAAGTTATTATAGTTTATAAAGTAGTTTAGATTACATTTATGATGAATATGAAGCCAAACGTGACAGAGCTGAAGTTTCCAGGTCATGAAGCAATCCAGGTCATGCAAATACATATAATTTTTGTTGATCTGAAATAAGTAAGGCTTATTGTAGGATCACTTTGTTATTCAAATATTCAGCTCACTTTGTGATTAAAATGGTCCCGATGAGGACAATGAAAAAGGTTCAAATAGGTTTCAATAAGACCTAAAATAAACCCAAGTAATACATAAGGCAAAAGGCTTTTGTGACAGTGTGTATGGCATAAACATACGTTTATACACTCACACTATCAATAACTGAATGAAAAGGAGGAACTTAAATACGCAAGATGATAGAAGTCAAATGACAAACAGGCGATGATGAGTTAATCAAAAACCACGGACAAAACGAGGAACGGGAAACAGGAACAAAGGAAACAGGTACCTGAGAGAAACAAACGAAAAGTCCATGAAAAAGGAACCAAAACAGGCAGTTTGTTACGTATAATATAGGGCTGCACGATTTATCACACGATCCGAAAAATAACATTGAACTTGAACGCGATTATCGCTTAAATGCAATTTTTATTTTATTTTAATGCGCAGCTTGTCAGTGAAGTACGACTCGAAATGCTGATCCATCTGAAAGCACTGCGAGTTTGAGTTGCTTCTAATGTAAAATTCTTCCTCAATGTTAATCTTTTGCTAGAATGTAGTTTTTTTTCCCCGGTTAGTTATGGGGTTCATTACTTTAAAACGTCCATCCCGTTAAGATCTTAGGTAAGTTTTTGGTCATAATTAGGTTAAACTAAGTCAAACTTGACCTCTACTAAACCTAACCATTACCTAACAGTCTACTAATACTTGTAGTCGTAAAGTTACTTTTAGTTAGTAGAATGTCTAAAGTGGATCATCAAAAAAAAGTGTTAAGCAGGCAGTTAGTGAATAAGACAGATGTAAGTAATAAAAGGCCGCTGAAATATTGCTGTTGACATTCACTTGCCTATTTCAAGAGCGCAGCACATTAAAAAGTATTTTCATTTACCAAGACTTTACGTACTGATGGAGCTCAAAGAATCAATCAATATGAAGGGATGTGCACAAGAAGGTCAATCACTGAGAGTGGATATGCATATATATATATATATATATATATATATATATATATGCAATAAGCCGCACTGCCCAGCAATGACTTGGTCCCAGATCCCCCACCTAATTTATTTAGCCCACTAAATGCTGTTCAGCCATCCCACTTTCTGCTGACTGAATGTTAAACATAGTGAGTCAATGCGCAGGTCACAACCTCACACAGAAACAGAGCTCTAAAGCCTGGTGGATTCTGTCCTCATCCCCACATATCTTTGTAATTTGATTTGTATGTTTGTTTATTCATCACCTGCTCATCAGACGTGATGTCTGGCACCTAGAAATTTTTTGTCATTTCAGAAAAGAAAAACAGACATATTAAAGGCTCTATAAGTCACTTTTTAATATCAAACAGAAATGAAGAATGTGTGTGAAATAAAGAATAAAAGCCCATGTGTCATTTTTTTTTTCATTTTTCATTAAGTTTTCAAAAATATATATATTTTTTTTTTTTACAGCAAAGCACTTGCAAAAAAACAGCTGCCAGTTTTTTTTTTTTTTTACATTAACTTTAGTTCAGTGACATCACTCCAATAAATAAATGTGTTTCTTACTTGGTGTTTTTGTCTTGTTTCCAATCAAATTATTTAAAAGTTATTTAATCAAGATGCATTTTCTAAACAAGAAAAATGACAAGATATTTAGTCTTGTTTCCTGCGGGGAAAATCTAAATTAAGTGCATTTTTCTTAAAACTAGTAAAATTATCTGCCAATGCCGTAAGAAAAAAAAAAATCTTGTTTTCTGTTTGCGTTAAGATTATTTTTCCCCCAGGAAACAAGACTAAATATCTGATCTTTATTTTCCTGCATAGAAAATATATCTTGATTTAAGAATTTTTAGATATTTGAGCTTGAAATAAGACACAAACTTCTTTTGTCATCAAGATATTTCTACCATATTTTAAAAGTAAAGTACTGGCAACCACAGATGCCATAAAAAATGCCATAAAACATAAATATTTGCAGTGTATTTTATAGTAAAGTCCTGTAAATGCTACTGTAGGTTTTTTTCCCCCCAAATCTGTACATATAACATGAAATGTCCCATAAAATCTATTACAGTTTTTCACTGTATATAGTAAAGAGACATACTGTTGACAAGACGCATACATGTTTATTTCTGTTGCATTTTTACAGTCTTTTGCTATTAAAATTCTGAACATTTTTTACAGCAAGACATTACAATAAACATTGAGGCCATTCAAAGTTTTCTTTCTTCATATATATTGATTAGCTTCACAGACTGTTGAAATATTATGGGTTTTATTCATTTTCATTTTTTAGCGTTTTTATCATGAAATGAACGCAATTTTCACGGTAATGTCGCAAGAGTTAGTCTATACTATAATGTCAATTTGTCATGCAAAAAAAAGGGATTAATTCAAATCATGGCCTTACGAAGAAAACATAACGTCTCTTGCAGTTCAAAATGCTTAAACTACGTCACACGCCGTCCGTATTTAACTTACGGAAAAACTGTAACTGACATCAGTTACGTTTTTTTATAAGTTGAATATGGAAGCCAGTCTGGCGGAAGCTAGATATTTTACTTTATGACTTGTTAAAAATGGATATTTTTTTACACAAATGCATCGCTTCGCTTCAGAAGGCCTTTATTAACCCCCCGGAGCAGTGCGGAGTACATTTATGATGGACGGATGCGCTTTCTTGAGGTTCAAACTCGTTGGTCCCGTTCACTGCCGTTATAAAGCTTGGAAATAAGAATGTCATACACACTTAGGATGGCTTGAGGGTTAGGGTTTAATTTTAATTTTGAAGTGAACTAATCCTTTAAGGGTTATTTTAAACAAAACTAATCCTGCATGCACGAGTATTTGAATCATCTTGAGCAATTAAGTAAAGCGAGGGCGGAGGTTGTATTTCTAGTTTTATGTGAAGTGTATAGTGAAAGGAAACCGTATGAATTGAGCATATAAGCTGAGGACATTTCAGTCAGACCGACAGAATGAATTTGCTTTATCACTAGAGATCAGGGACAGGTTTGTTTTGGTTCAGCAAGCTAATAGGAATGAATTATTCAAGTCAGCTAACCTTTGTACCAACTCTAATTTATTTTATTCAGGCTGCAGGTTTTCTCAATTATATTTGCATTCTAAGGATCTCTTTCTATCTCTTTTTAGTATGCTTTGCTAATAGATTTGTCTGAGCACAGAATTTAAATCACAAACTCCTGAACATCTGCTGGCATGCGTGTTTGTTTTGTGTGAGAACACTTATGTGCTTACGCATGCATATGCATGTGAGTATGTTACCTGAATCATCAGTTTGCAATATTAGGATGCAGTTGTAATACCCTACATCCTAATTTCATCAAATCCAGCGTGAATTCACTTCAGGTGCGTGACGGCCCATGCGCAGATGGATGGTCTGTTGCTCCCAGGGTATGCTGTCAGTCAGACTGTCCATCAGTCAAACGTCAGAAAGGCACAATCCTGGCTTGAAACATGTAAGTCCCTCCTCGGTTTCTCTGGCCTCGCTGGATTCGGCATGGCTCAGCGCACAAAAAACATCCTGCAGGTACATACTCACAAGAGATTTGTTTATTTCTGTACAGAGTGCTCGCTTGCCTCAATGTGTTTTTTTTTTTCCTTTTGCATTATTCTTCTCTGGATTTCTCAGTAAACTCACAGGACGATTTGACAGGCTTTGGCAAACGGCTGGATATTCTGTAGTATGTCGTTACACAGATGATGAAAACGAATAACATTCATGAATTTTGTACTTGATATGTGGGAAACGAATATTTGATCACGGTGCTGTTAGACAGAATATAAGATCTCACAATTATTCATAAGATCTTTTATAGTAAGGCTAATTAGTTTTCCACAAGGTACCTCGGCTATATAAAGCTTTAATTAAAGCAGCAGTCCGTAAGTTTTTTTGGTTAAAAATGATCCCAAATCAATTTTTGAGCATTACATAACCAGCCAGTCTCCTTACCTTAGCCCGATTCACAACGGTAAGCTTATAATAATGATTCGGATTGGCTCAGGTGGGTTTTCGCGGGAAATTCGAGCGTCTGTTTACATAAAGAACGAGTCCCAGCTAGTAGGCTGTATGGCACGTGAGGCGGATCATTGATAGCGGCCGCAATAATTAAACGTATTATTTTGATGGCGGATTGTATGGTGTGACAAATTAACGTTAGTGATTAGACTGTAATCTACATGTAATGCTAATACACACTAAATACAGTCACGCAATGATGATGTTGTTAACAATTTGAGAACAAAGTATAAGAATAATTTGCACGGTTTGATGCGATATGAGCTAAGCGATCGTAGATTTAATCACCATTAGGTAGCGCAATTTTTTTTTCTCAGTTAGTCGGAACAAAAGTGGCAGACATACATATTCAGATGATATTTTCCAATGAAAATTCTTGTTTTGGTCATACAAAGTACAGTATCCACAGCAAACATTAGATTCATCCATGCTGAGCCGTGCCGATGCACAACCCATGTAAAGATGATAATTCTGCAAACAATTGCAGGTTTCAAACAGAGATGGCGACAAAGAGGCAAAACTTACGGACTGCAGCTTTAATGAAATATAAAGTCTCTTACCGTTGCTTTGCAGTTCTTTGATGATTCATTTAACCCTATTAACCGTATTTATTGTATCATATTTGATAGGCCTCTAAATTATCAGCATGGTCAAAACGTTGATGGAAAAACCTGATGCACACAATCTGCCTTCTGTCGTCTTATTGATAGTTTATACTTTTAATAGCAAGTAAAATGCATTTTAGTGTCATTTTAAAATGTGTGTCTTTTGATGTGAAATCTTAACATAAGAATTTGTATATTATTAATAATATTTCAAGATGTACACTTACTGAACTGAAGTCACTTAAGTTTACATGATTATCTCTCCCCCATATAAATATAAATATTACTCCATATAAATATCAGCTACTGCACCAAATTGCGTATTTTTGTTCAGTTTGAGCCTCTGAATAAAATTAAGGTGTTTTCGCACCATTATGATAATATGGAGTCTAAAATATTTTGTATATCAAACTTTTATAAAGATATTTAGCTCTAGAGGAATTTTGCTCAATAAAATGAAAAAAAAACAAAAAACTTTTTGAATATTATTTCAAATGTTAGGCTTAAGCATCAACTTTGTCTCTGTTTTATCTCCTAAAATTCCCAAGAATATAAAAAATACAATCGCTGACATGCAATAAGGTGTGGATAGCAGATAAATCATTTGTTCTACAGAATGTTTGAGTGTGTATTTGCGATTTCTGACTGTTGATTGCAGAAATTTGATTGAGACATGAAATTACGAGAGGCAGAACAAATGAGCAAAAGTCTACATTTGTTAGCTTGTTAAAGAGACCTCACTTGTATTGTTCTTCTTTTCTAGGTGTAGTTTTATTCGTTTTGTCGAGAACAACTGCATAAACTAAAGAAGCTAAAGAACGGTTAAGAATAATCCTATTGATTTATTTTAGTACAACTGGTTGGAAGGCAAAATATGATTCATTACAAGCAGCAGTTAAACAACCCTTAGACTGAAATACAGAGCTTTAAAGAGCTAAAGTGACATCTTTTGGAAAGAGGATGAAGCTACACCATTTGGGAACACAGTGTCAGTTGTGTTCAGCTCACATAGAGGGAAAGCTTTCAAACCATTTTATGGCTATCAAGGTCACATTTCAAGCGACTGGTTTAGGATCTGGTCTTCTTGGTCAGTTATAGGAGATCTCAGGATCCTGATACCCATGTGTTGTGTTTTGTCTTGATTCTGTCTTTGTGTAAACGTGAGCTTCACAATCTAGGCATTCGACGAGAGGTGCATTTGTCCTCCTGAGAGCGCTCGTGAGATTCTCTGAACATCAGGAAACCAGACCTGGAGCTGTTTCTCAAACTGAGCCTACTTTTCTGATAATATTTATGTTAAAAATCAAAAGATTTTAAAAAGGGTCTGATAAAGACCTGGTTGAAACATAGCACTGGTCTACGAATAAACTTTATGTAACTTACGTTTAGTGCGCCGACATCAATTCTTTGGTCCAACAATGGAACCCAGTTCTCAGATCTACACTGTTAAAAAAATACTGTAAATTTTACAGTATAATACTGGTTGCCAGCCACTTACTGTAAAATTTACAGTAGTGTTACTGTAATTTAATTTACAGAATTTCCCTGTATTCTCTGATTACAGTAAATAACTGTATTTTTTTAAATTACGAAGGGTCAATTTACAGCAATATTCTGTAAATTTGAGTCAAACCAACACGTGACCCCAGAATGCATTGCGGTTTACAGCAATATGCTGTATTATTAAAAAACAGTCAGCGGCTGTAAAATAATGCTGTAATTTTTACAGTAATTCATTACAGTGTAGACATGCACACCTATTTTGTATTTAAAAAGTCATGAATTTAACTCCACTTATCCATTTGAATCTAATCAATAATCAATAGAATTGTTCATTTGACTGCACTCCCCTGTTAAAATAGCTTTTTGTTTGTTTGTTTGTTTGTTTGTTTGTTTTTTGTGATGTAAAAATGGAACAAAAATAAATCATATCAGAAATTTCAACCCATGTATTGTCACTGATATCCAGAGAAAAATCATTGCATATGATATGTTCTGATTTGATTTATTTTTACATCACAAAAACCTTTAGCTTGTTTCCGCCACTAAATAACTCGCAATTCTGACTTCTTTTCTCTGACTTTTTTTTTTCTCAGAATTACGAGTTTATATCTCACAATTCTGACTTTGTAACCGAATTTAGGGAGTACTAATCAATTTCAGTTTTTGTGTCTAGGGAAAAATCTGAATCAGCACTAGCTCGGCAGGGTGTCCCACAGGGGTCTGTACTCGGACCTATCTTGTTTAGCTTTATGTTGCCTCTAGGTGAGATCATTCATAAGTTTGGGCTAGGGTTTCATTGTTATGCTGATGATACACAGATCAATGTCAGCATGGACCCAATCTAAACTTTGCAAACTCTTACTACGTGCTTGGATGAGATTAAAGCTTGGATGCATGACGATGTTCTAAAGCTCAATGAGTCAAAAACAGAATGTCGATTTGTCGGAACGCAAACGGCTTTACGTAATAGTTCTAATTTGACTGCTTGCTGACTATGACTTTGTTGCTTCGTTCACTCAAGTGTGCAATCTTGGCGTTATCTTTGACCCACAACTGATGTTTGATGCTCCTGTTAAAATGGTATTGCATTTTTTCACAAACGGCATTTTGCCATCTAAGAAGTATTACCAGATGGAAAGGCTTATTCAAGCCTTTTTTTAATGTTGAGGTTTGATTATTGCAATGCACTTTATGTAGGTCTACCCAACAGGCATTTCAAGAAATTAAAATATTCTCAGAATTCAGCCACCCGGTTATTGACGTATACAACTGCTCGTCAACATATTTCTCTGGTTCTTTATAACTTGCATTGGCTTCCTATACAAGCATGAATTTAAAATGCTGATTTTAACATATAAAGCTATTCATGGGATTGCCCCTGCCTATCTTTGCAGTCAAGTTGCCTCTTATACTCCAGCGTTCTCTGCGCTCTTCTGAGTCATGTGTCCTTCAGCAGCCATTATATAAATTTAAAGTCAATGGGTGGTCGAGCTTTCTCCGTTTCAGCTCCACGTCTGCGGAATGCTCTACCATCTGTGATCAGAGACACTCCAACATTGGACTGTTTTAAGATTCTGTGGCGTTTCTGTGATTTGTTTTATTGTGAGTTGTAGTGCTTTGAGTTTAAGACAAGTGCATTAGAAATAAAATCTTTTGTTATAATTATCATTATAAAGTCAGATTTGTGAGATTATACGGATTATAAACTAACAATTGCAAGCCAAACTCGCAATTCTTCCTTTTTTTTTTCTTGCAATTCGGACTTTTTCCTCACAATTACGAAATATAAACTCGCAATCCTGACTTCTTTTCTCAGAATTGATATATGTACTTGCAGATGTGAGTTATAAAGTTCAATTCTGACTTATATCTGACACTTAATCTGAATTTCACTTAATCTTAATCTAATCGCAAATCTGACTCTATAATGCGCAATTGACCCTTCGCAAACAGTTTGATTGACAGGCGATCTGACCAATCGCCATTTTGTCCGACAAAGTAGTCGGGGGAGTTAGTAGATTAACGTTGGTGAACTTGAACTTGAAAAATTGTGTGTCCTCACATCTTGAAACAACATTCCTTCTGATGTTCATTCATGTTTATTTGATGCTATAAATGAACTAGTATGAAGAGATGATCGGCGATCTGTCACGACACATTAAAGACACACTAGACGCTATTTATTGATTAAACATCTTTAAAAAAAAATACAATATATTAAATATGAAACTTATATGTCTGTCGACGTGTTGTCAGTGTCCTCATTGCTCCTCGATGTATTTTTCACTGCGTGAGAACATGATGTGTGGCATGAGGTTGTCGGACATAGCAACAGTAACTAAAGGGGGCGGGGCTTTGCGAAGGGTCAACTGCGACTTTATGTCTTGAAATTCTAACTTTATAACTCAAAATTCCGAGTTTACATCATGCAATTCTGCGAGATAAAAAGTCGCAGTTGTACCTTTTTTATTTTTTATTCTGCGGTGGAAACAAGCTTCCATTCGTTTTACATTTTACTGCTTTAGGGAACAATGTAGGTCATGCACCAACTTTCTTCTGCTTCGAGATGCTCCATTTAACATGCAAGCTTCATTTGCATTAGGACTACACGATTTTTTTCTGCAGTGTCTGTCGTTTTATCTTCTGGTATTTACACTGGTGTGGTGTAGTACAACTGATTAAGGAGGCATGTCACATCAGACTGCAGCGTGTCAACTTCACGAGTGTTGTGAGGAGGAGGAACCTCACACTTCCTTGTTAACACCCACTCATGACACTCATACTCGCAGTCTGGGCTGTGGAAATAGGCGGCGTCATATTTATCTTCTTTTTTTAAACCAAATCTACCTATAATTATTCCTATTGCTGTTTGTCGAGAAGTAAAATAAGGGACTAACAGGTTCTGAACACTGACCTCGACTATAATAATGATTCACTTGTATCTACAAACCCTTCGGTGAGCGTTTCCTGCTTTCTGCCAGAAATCACACTGAATTTGATTAAATCAGCGGATGATGGAACATGCCGTGCCGGTGCCATGGCGACGATTAGGCAGTGAGACAGGACAGTCAGAAAGCTTTGAGATACTTTCAAATAATGACACCCCCAGAGAGGAAATTAGAGGTCATGTATCGCATGAAATCTGTTGTTGATTTGCACAAGCTGAAGCTGAAGCCATTTGAATTTTCCACAGAAGGAGGCTGAGTTCACGTGAGGACAAAGAGTATTTCTCTGTGAAGACTTCATGACTGTCCTTTGTGTGCTTTCATTTTGGTGTAAATTGTCACATTTATCTATCTCATTTGTTTTACAAAATACACTCTGTTGTACAAGATTATTGCGACTTTTTATCACGCAATACTGACTTTATAACTGACATTTACAACTTTATTTCTCAGAATTGCGAAATATTAAAAAAGTCAGAATTCTGACTTTATAACTTGCAATTGCGACTTTTTAACTCACAATTCTGACTTTTTTCTCGCAATTGCGAGTTTATATCACGCAATTCTGACTTTATGACTCGCAATTGCAAATTTCTCAGAATTTCAAGATATATAAAAGTCAAAATTTTGAATTTATAACTCGCAATTGCAACTTCACGCAATTCTGACTTTATGACTCGCAATTGCAACTTTATTTCTCAGAATTGCGAAATATTAAAAAAGTCAGAATTCTGACTTTATAACTTGCAATTGCGACTTTTTAACTCACAATTCTGACTTTTTTCTCGCAATTGCGAGTTTATATCACGCAATTCTGACTTTATGACTCGCAATTGCAAATTTCTCAGAATTTCAAGATATATAAAAGTCAAAATTTTGAATTTATTACTCGCAATTGCAACTTCACGCAATTCTGACTTTATGACTCGCAATTGCAACTTTATTTCTCAGAATTGCGAGATATTAAAAAAAGTCAAAATTTTGAATTTATAACTTGCAATTGCGACTTTTTATCTCACATTTTGACTTTTTTCTCGCAATTGCGACTTTTTATCACGCAATACTGACTTTATAACTGACATTTACAACTTTATTTCTCAGAATTGCGAGATATAAAAAAGTCAGAATTCTGACTTTATAACTTGCAATTGCGACTTTTTAACTCACAATTCTGACTTTTTTCTCGCAATTGCGAGTTTATATCACGCAATTCTGACTTTATGACTCGCAAATGCAAATTTCTCAGAATTTCAAGATATATAAAAGTCAAAATTTTGAATTTATAACTCGCAATTGCAACTTCACGCAATTCTGACTTTATGACTCGCAATTGCAACTTTATTTCTCAGAATTGCGAGATATTAAAAAAAGTCAAAATTTTGAATTTATAACTTGCAATTGCGACTTTTTATCTCACATTTTGACTTTTTTCTCGCAATTGCGACTTTTTATCACGCAATTCTGACTTTATAACTGACATTTACAACTTTATTTCTCAGAATTGCGAGATATAAAAAAAGTCAGAATTCTGACTTTATAACTTGCAATTGCGACTTTTTAACTCACAATTCTGACTTTATGACTCGCAAATGCAAATTTCTCAGAATTTCAAGATATATAAAAGTCAAAATTTTGAATTTATAACTCGCAATTGCAACTTCACGCAATTCTGACTTAATGACTCGCAATTGCAACTTTATTTCTCAGAATTGCGAGATATTAAAAAAAGTCAAAATTTTGAATTTATAACTTGCAATTGCGACTTTTTATCTCACATTTTGACTTTTTTCTCGCAATTGCGACTTTTTATCACGCAATTCTGACTTTATAACTGACATTTACAACTTTATTTCTCAGAATTGCGAGATATAAAAAAAGTCAGAATTCTGACTTTATAACTTGCAATTGCGACTTTTTAACTCACAATTCTGACTTTTTTCTCGCAATTGCGAGTTTATATCACGCAATTCTGACTTTATGACTCGCAAATGCAAATTTCTCAGAATTTCAAGATATATAAAAGTCAAAATTTTGAATTTATAACTCGCAATTGCAACTTCACGCAATTCTGACTTTATGACTCGCAATTGCAACTTTATTTCTCAGAATTGCGAGATATTAAAAAAAGTCAACATTTTGAATTTATAACTTGCAATTGCGACTTTTTATCTCACATTTTGACTTTTTTCTCGCAATTGCGACTTTTTATCACGCAATACTGACTTTATAACTGACATTTACAACTTTATTTCTCAGAATTGCGAGATATAAAAAAAAGTCAAAATTTTGAATTTATAACTTGCAATTGCGACTTTTTATCTCACATTTTGACTTTTTTCTCGCAATTGCGACTTTTTATCACGCAATACTGACTTTATAACTGACATTTACAACTTTATTTCTCAGAATTGCGAGATATTAAAAAAAGTCAAAATTTTGACTTTATAACTTGCAATTGCGACTTTTTAACTCACAATTCTGACTTTTTTCTCGCAATTGCGAGTTTATATCACGCAATTCTGACTTTATGACTCGCAAATGCAAATTTCTCAGAATTTCAAGATATATAAAAGTCAAAATTTTGAATTTATAACTCGCAATTGCAACTTCACGCAATTCTGACTTTATGACTCGCAATTGCAACTTTATTTCTCAGAATTGCGAGATATTAAAAAAAGTCAACATTTTGAATTTATAACTTGCAATTGCGACTTTTTATCTCACATTTTGACTTTTTTCTCGCAATTGCGACTTTTTATCACGCAATACTGACTTTATAACTGACATTTACAACTTTATTTCTCAGAATTGCGAGATATAAAAAAAAGTCAAAATTTTGAATTTATAACTTGCAATTGCGACTTTTTATCTCACATTTTGACTTTTTTCTCGCAATTGCGACTTTTTATCACGCAATACTGACTTTATAACTGACATTTACAACTTTATTTCTCAGAATTGCGAAATATTAAAAAAGTCAGAATTCTGACTTTATAACTTGCAATTGCGACTTTTTAACTCACAATTCTGACTTTTTTCTCGCAATTGCGAGTTTATATCACGCAATTCTGACTTTATGACTCGCAAATGCAAATTTCTCAGAATTTCAAGATATATAAAAGTCAAAATTTTGAATTTATAACTCGCAATTGCAACTTCACGCAATTCTGACTTAATGACTCGCAATTGCAACTTTATTTCTCAGAATTGCGAGATATTAAAAAAAGTCAAAATTTTGAATTTATAACTTGCAATTGCGACTTTTTATCTCACATTTTGACTTTTTTCTCGCAATTGCGACTTTTTATCACGCAATACTGACTTTATAACTTACATTTACAACTTTATTTCTCAGAATTGCGAGATATAAAAAAGTCAGAATTCTGACTTTATAACTTGCAATTGCGACTTTTTAACTCACAATTCTGACTTTTTTCTCGCAATTGCGAGTTTATATCACACAATTCTGACTTTATGACTCGCAAATGCAAATTTCTCAGAATTTCAAGATATATAAAAGTCAAAATTTTGAATTTATAACTCGCAATTGCAACTTCACGCAATTCTGACTTTATGACTCGCAAATTGCAACTTTATTTCTCAGAATTGCGAGATATTAAAAAAAGTCAACATTTTGAATTTATAACTTGCAATTGCGACTTTTTATCTCACATTTTGACTTTTTTCTCGCAATTGCGACTTTTTATCACGCAATACTGACTTTATAACTGACATTTACAACTTTATTTCTCAGAATTGCGAGATATAAAAAAGTCAGAATTCTGACTTTATAACTTGCAATTGCGACTTTTTAACTCACAATTCTGACTTTTTTCTCGCAATTGCGAGTTTATATCACGCAATTCTGACTTTATGACTCGCAAATGCAAATTTCTCAGAATTTCAAGATATATAAAAGTCAAAATTTTGAATTTATAACTCGCAATTGCAACTTCACGCAATTCTGACTTTATGACTCGCAATTGCAACTTTATTTCTCAGAATTGCGAGATATAAAAAAGTCAGAATTCTGACTTTATAACTTGTAATTGCGACTTTTTAACTCACAATTCTGACTTTTTTTCCACAGTATTGAGAGATATAAACTCACAACTGCAAGTTATAAAGTCAGAATTGCGAGATATAAAAAAAAAGTCAGAATTCTGACTTTATAACTTGCAATTCTGACTTTTTTTCTCAGTTCATTTTCTTTTTTCTCAAGTTTATTTCTCAGAATTGCGATAATCCTTTTATTTATTTATTTTTTCAGTGGCAGAAACGGGCTTCCATTGGTTTGGTATGAGTAAATGATGACTTTTTGTGTGTGTGTGACCCATCCCTTTAAATTTACAGTAAACGTTAACATATGCAGAAATGTTCGGTTACTGTTTTCAAACTCATGCGACAATAATATGCACGTGTCATCATTAAAACAGTCCCTAGTAGTTTGTCGAGTTACAGATAGCAATCAATAAGGCAATAGCAAAATTATCAAAATGTTTAGTGCCGAGACAATGTTTAGCCCTCACCTGCGCCATGCTTTTACTGGCTACTGGCCAAAGACTGCAGCCCTGACAGCACTTCAAGAAGAAAATACAAGCTCAGGGCTGGTGGAAAAGAAGCGACTGAGAGGGATTGTTTTCTGCATAATGCATGAACTTTTTCAGAATTAATGTGATAAAAATGTCCCAGCTCTCACCTACATGAAATTTCCTGATTACATGATAACGTTAGTCTCCCCACAATCCATTTAATTTCTGCACATGGCATCTCGGCTCTTTAAACTGCATTAATTGCTCACTGCAGGTCGCCATGTAATGATTTCCCCATCACCCTGATCTCATATGTGCGAGAGTGATTCCTCTCTTTAAAGGGTTCCTGCAGGCTAACAGACATAATGTTTGATCTGGCACTTTCTTTCTTAATTTCTCTCCAGAATTACTGTCTATAACAACAATAAATTAGCTTTATGCTCTGATTCAAACACTCTACCTGTGGCTATGCTCCCCTCATGGAGCTAAATTTATAGGTACGTTTTACTTCATTTATTTCCTTTTATTTATTTATTTTGATCCACGCTCTCATATTCTTTCATCCAACAGTTTGGGTCTCAGAACATTCTAACTAATTCATTTTTCTTGTATTTTATTGTTATTATTATTTATTTTATTGCATTTTTCATTTCATTCCTGGAAGAATTTGATGAGAAGTGATTGATTTCATATTGTTTTTTTAAGAAGGAAAATGTGAAAATCATACCCATTTAACCACATTATTTTATTGCTGGAAGAATTTCATGAGAAGTTATTGATTTTTATATTGGTTTTTTTGCGTTTTGTTTTTTTTAAAGAAGGAAAATGTGAAAATCAGACCCATTTAACCACATTATTTATTTTTATTTTATTGCTGGAAGAATTTCATGAGAAGTTATTGATTTTTATATTGTTTTTTTTTGCATTTTGTTTTTTTTTAAAGAAGGAAAATGTGAAAATCAGACCCATTTAACCACATTATTTATTTTTATTTTATTGCTGGAAGAATTTCATGAGAAGTTATTGATTTTTATATTGTTTTTTTTGCATTTTGTTTTTTTTTAAAGAAGGAAAATGTGAAAATCAGACCCATTTAACCACATTATTTTATTGCTGGAAGAATTACATGAGAAGTTATTGATTTTTATATTGTTTTTTTTGCGTTTTGTTTTTTTTAAAGAAGGAAAATGTGAAAATCAGACCCATTTAACCACATTATTTATTTTTATTTTATTGCTGGAAGAATTTCATGAGAAGTTATTGATTTTTATATTGTTTTTTTTGCATTTTGTTTTTTTTTTAAAGAAGGAAAATGTGAAAATCATACCCATTTAACCACATTATTTTATTGCTGGAAGAATTTCATGAGAAGTTATTGATTTTTATATTGGTTTTTTTGCGTTTTGTTTTTTTTAAAGAAGGAAAATGTGAAAATCAGACCCATTTAACCACATTATTTATTTTTATTTTATTGCTGGAAGAATTTCATGAGAAGTTATTGATTTTTATATTGTTTTTTTTTTGCATTTTGTTTTTTTTTAAAGAAGGAAAATGTGAAAATCAGACCCATTTAACCACATTATTTATTTTTATTTTATTGCTGGAAGAATTTCATGAGAAGTTATTGATTTTTATATTGTTTTTTTTGCATTTTGTTTTTTTTTAAAGAAGGAAAATGTGAAAATCAGACCCATTTAACCACATTATTTTATTGCTGGAAGAATTACATGAGAAGTTATTGATTTTTATATTGTTTTTTTTGCGTTTTGTTTTTTTTAAAGAAGGAAAATGTGAAAATCAGACCCATTTAACCACATTATTTATTTTTATTTTATTGCTGGAAGAATTTCATGAGAAGTTATTGATTTTTATATTGTTTTTTTTGCATTTTGTTTTTTTTTTAAAGAAGGAAAATGTGAAAATCATACCCATTTAACCACATTATTTTATTGCTGGAAGAATTTCATGAGAAGTTATTGATTTTTATATTGGTTTTTTTGCGTTTTGTTTTTTTTAAAGAAGGAAAATGTGAAAATCAGACCCATTTAACCACATTATTTATTTTTATTTTATTGCTGGAAGAATTTCATGAGAAGTTATTGATTTTTATATTGTTTTTTTTGCATTTTGTTTTTTTTTTAAAGAAGGAAAATGTGAAAATCAGACCCATTTAACCACATTATTTTATTGCTGGAAGAATTTCATGAGAAGTTATTGATTTTTATATTGGTTTTTTTTGCGTTTTGTTTTTTTTAAAGAAGGAAAATGTGAAAATCAGACCCATTTAACCACATTATTTATTTTTATTTTATTGCTGGAAGAATTTCATGAGAAGTTATTGATTTTTATATTGTTTTTTTTGCATTTTGTTTTTTTTTAAAGAAGGAAAATGTGAAAATCATACCCATTTAACCACATTATTTTATTGCTGGAAGAATTTCATGAGAAGTTATTGATTTTTATATTGGTTTTTTTGCGTTTTGTTTTTTTTAAAGAAGGAAAATGTGAAAATCAGACCCATTTAACCACATTATTTATTTTTATTTTATTGCTGGAAGAATTTCATGAGAAGTTATTGATTTTTATATTGTTTTTTTTGCATTTTGTTTTTTTTTAAAGAAGGAAAATGTGAAAATCATACCCATTTAACCACATTATTTTATTGCTGGAAGAATTTCATGAGAAGTTATTGATTTTTATATTGTTTTTTTTTTGTTTTATTTTTTTATAACGAAGGAAAATGTGAAAATCATACCCATTTAATCACATTATTTATTTTTATTTTATTGCTGGAAGAATTTCATGAGAAGTTATTGATTTTTATATTGTGTTTTTTTTTTTTTAAGAAGGAAAATGTGAAAATCATACCCATTTAACCACATTATTTATTTTTATTTTATTGCTGGAAGAATTTCATGAGAAGTTATTGATTTTTATATTGTTTTTTTTTTTGCATTTTGTTTTTTTTTAAAGAAGGAAAATGTGAAAATCATACCCATTTAGTCACATTATTTATTTTTATTTTATTGCTGGAAGAATTTCATGAGAAGTTATTGATTTTTATATTGTTTTTTTTTGCATTTTGTTTTTTTTTAAAGAAGGAAAATGTGAAAATCATACCCATTTAGTCACATTATTTATTTTTATTTTATTGCTGGAAGAATTTCATGAGAAGTTATTGATTTTTATATTGTTTTTTTTTTGTTTTATTTTTTATAACGAAGGAAAATGTGAAAATCATACCCATTTAACCACATTATTTATTTTTATTTTATTGCTGGAAGAATTTAATGAGAAGTTATTGATTTTTATATTGGTTTTTTTTGCATTTTTTTATTTTTTTAAAGAATGAAAATGTGAAAATCAAAAGATAAGAGACCCATTGAACCACACTGGAGAAGCGATTGAGATATTCTAGAGGTCTTCTTTGGGTTGATATAAAGCAGTTAAACGAGGAGGACGTATAAGAGATCGGTGCGATAGCATTGACATAACAAGCTTTAAAAGAAAGAGTTTTCCCCGCGGTTAAAACCTCTCGACTGTGAAAGCCAATGAAACAGTGGCTCGTTGCTGTCAATGCGGCCCCAATGTTGGCTCACTACACACACTTTCTTTTGTTTTCCATTGATTTTTTTTTGGAGTCACTTCAAATATACATAACATAATCTCTTCAAGTGATTACAACCCATGACGAAAAAATGAAATGCTAATGAGGATTTGTTCTTGGCTGATTTTGCTAATACATAAGTGAAAAAAGGGAGTTCTGTCAGAGGGCTCGATATTATCATTGTAATTAATCACAGATCTCATCAAATCACTGGATTCTTACCCAGAATCTAATAAGCCGGCTTGTTAGCAGGGTATGCAAATAACACACACACACACTCACACACACACACACACAAACAAGAGGTCCACATAAAAAATTATTTCATGAACATCAGCTCTGAGAGCAGCTGTCTAATATACATGGGATGTGAGTTTTTCTCTCCGTTCATTATGATCTGAATGAGCATAATCCAATTACAGTGGCCAGGAATCACAAGTAAAAAGCCACTCTGCAGTTGCTCATTATGTGAAATCCAAGCATTGTGTTGCAGTCTTTGATAGGGTGTAGAACAGTAGGTTACTTTTAAAATGTATTTCACTACAGATCTCAAAATACATGCTTTAAAAAGTCATTCGTAACGTATTTTGTTACATTACTCAAGTTTAGTCACTTCATCTAAATACTTTAGAATACTTTGGAATACTAATAAGTGTGAAACAAACACAAAAAGGTCATTGCAAGTTTTTAAAAGTCAGAATTATGAGATATAAACTTTCAATATTGAAAAAAAAGTCAGAATTATGAGATATAAACTCGCAATATTGAGAAAAGTCAGAATTATGAGATATAAACTCACAATATTGAGAAAAGTCAGAATTATGAGATATAAACTCGCAATATTGAGAAAAGTCAGAATTATGAGATATAAACTCACAATATTGAGAAAAGTCAGAATTATGAGATATAAACTCACAATATTGAGAAAAGTCAGAATTATGAGATATAAACTCACATACTAAATTCACAGTTGCAAGAAAAAAAGTCAGTATTGCAAGCTTATTTCTCCCAATTCTGACTTTATAACTTGCAATTGTGAATTTAAATCTCGCAATTCTGAGAAAAAGAAGTCAGAATTGTGAAACGCAAACTCACAATTGAGGGGAAAAACAAATTGTGAGAAAAAGTTGCAGTGACGAGTGAATTATAAAATGACTCACAAAACATGAAAACAGTGAAAACATGAAACTGAACTCGTCTTTTTCAGACGGTCAGAGTCAGAGAATCACCAATCGCTGTTTAAATGACATTAAAACTCAAAGTAATCACTTTGGTAATCTAAAACACTTTTCAGATGGAACTGTAATCTGATTACCACCCATTTAAAATGAAATACAGTCACTCAGATTTTGTATTTTAAATACGTAACTAAGTTACTTGTGTTTCGTTACTCCCAAACCCTGGTGTAGCAGTTCTCCATTTCTGCCGGAGCATTAGCAGACAGGGTGTCAGGGATCTCCACTGCCTCAGGGATCTGTTTAATATCCCATGCATGGACACAGCCCAGCTCTGAGGAGCAGAACGGGTCATGCTCGCTCGATGGAAGAATGTGACTGGAAGACTTTGTGATTCAGAGTCTGACAGGATCCTGTTGTAGGATGAAAGACGATGGACTTGAATTTTTTGAACTTTTGTCTGTCTTTATTCAACACAGACATACGTTCAAATAATACTAAAAAGAAAGAAAACTAACTGAAATGCATTCCCACTCTTTCATGCTTTTAAAGGGTTCGTTCACCCAAAAATGAAAATTTAGTCATTAATTCCTCTCCCTCATGTCGTTCTCCACCCGTAAGACCTTCATCCATCTTCAGAACACAAATGAAGATATTTTTGATGAAATCCGATGGTTCAGTGAGTCTCTCTTGACACTTTCAATGTCCAGAAAGACACTAAAACATATTTAAAACAGGTCATGTGACTACAGCGGTTCAACCTTAATATTATAAAGCGACGAGAATACTTTACGACTACGACTTTTCAACAATATCTACTGATTTCAAAACACTGATTCATGAATTTTTACGAATCGGAGCGCCAAAGTCACATGATTTCAGTAAACGAGGCTTCGTCACGTCATAAGCGATTCGCAATTTCAATAGTTCACGTGATTTTGGGAGTGTAAGACTGAAAATGTCCAAAGATATTTTAAAAATGAACCGCTGTAGTCACATTGGCTTCAGTCCCCTCTCTCATGCTACGAGGGCCATTTGAAAGACACAGAGGTGCTGATAGTGATCAAGGCCTGTAGGCGAGATGCCTGTGCATCGGGGGTCTGTTGTCACACCTTCAGTACAGTGGGGGAAGTTTTACTTCTGATTGGTCAGTTTGAATGTCTCACATTTGGGTTTCAGTCACATGGTCAAGGAAAAGGATAAAAGAAGATAGTAACAGTTGCTCTGTCTCTTTTTTTACACTCTGCTCTCTTACTTGGGCACTCTCTGTCCTTCTCTCTCTCTCTCTTTCTCTCTCTATCTCTCAGGTAACTTTTTACATACATGCTGGGTACGATTAATGGCATAAGATTTTTATCATCTCCAGGGTTGGGGAATTACGAAATACAAGTAATGTACTTAAAACACAAAATCTGAGTGACTGTATTTCATTTTAAATGGGTGGTAATCAGATTACAGTTCCATCTGAAAAGTGTTTTAGATTACCAAAGTGATTACTTTGAGTTTTAATGTCATTTAAACAGCGATTGGTGATTCTCTGACTCTGACCGTCTGAAAAAGACGAGTTCAGTTTCATGTTTTCCACTGTTTTCATGTTTTGTGAGTCATTTTATAATTCACTCGTCACTGTGACTTTTTCTCACAATTTGTTTTTCCCTCACAATTCTGACTTCTTTTTCTCATAATTGCGAGATTTAAACTCACAATTACAAGTTATAAAGTCAGAATATGTAGACTTTTTTTCTAGCAATTGTGAATTTAGTATGTGAGTTTATATCTCATAATTCTGACTTTATAACTCACAATTGCAACTTTAAATCACACAATTCTGAGGGAAAAAGTCAGAATTGTGAGATAAAAACTTGCAATGACCTTTTTTGTGTTTGTTCCACACTTATTAGTATTCCAAAGTATTCTAAAGTATTTAGATGAAGTGACTAAACTTGAGTAATGTAACGAAATACGTTACAAATGACTTTTTAAAGCATGTATTTTGTAATCTGTAGTGAAATACATTTTAAAAGTGACCCACCCAGCCCTGATCATCTCATCTATTTTGTAATTATTTTAAGTGTAACCATAAACCAATATATTGTCATTAAACTCTTTCACTACAAATAATGTGCTAACTAGCTTGATTTGGGATTAACTTTGATGTGCTTCTTATTGCAATATAATATTGTCACACTATAGCAACGCTCACCCACATATATAGCTATTAAAACTGCGCTCATTTCCGTCGTTGGTATAAGTTGCAGTGGGTGGTAATAGACAAAAAATGTACAGTTTTCTACCATCTTGCTGATAATATTTCTTAAGTCATTCAGCCTGAACCCCTGTAGGCGATCCACCCTGACAGCAGTTTGACACGCGCTCCGAACCACTGATTCGAAACAAAAGATTCGTAAAGCTTCATGAAGCAGTGTTTTGAAATCACTAGATATTGTTGAAAAGTTTTTATTTTGTTTTTTTGGCGCACAAAAAGTATTCTCGTCACTTTATAATATTAAGGTTGAACCGCTGTAGTCACATGACCTGTTTTAAATATGTTTTAGTGTCTTTCTGGACATTGAAAGTGTCAATAGAGACTCACTGAACCATCGGATTTCCTCAAAAATATCTTCATTTGTGTTCTGAAGATGAACGAAGGCCAATTAATGACACAATTTTCATTTTTAGGTCAACTAACCCTTTAAATATACTTTTAAAATATACTTAAGCATGAACTGAATGAAACGTTTCAGAAACTTAATTGCATGTCAGTTGCAATTAAATGAAATTATAGATTGAATTAATATTAAATACAATGCTGTTTTGACCCACTTAAGCAGGACTTCAGGACATTTTTAGGTGCAATTCTATAATTACTTCTATTGTTTGTGAAATATGGTTATGTTGAGCATAATGTCATTTCTGTTGAAACTTGTATCTCAAATACTTTACATGCTTTAAACATTTTCAATTATGAAGTTGCAATTTAGTGCATTTAAATTATATTAACTTTAAATGTAGCACTCAATAACACACTACAGCTAAAATGATAATTAAGTTCTTTACATTTAGTATGTCAGTCAACACATCGAAAATCAGTATTTTTAAAACATAATCATTTGAAATGTACTTTAAAGTTCAATTTTTGACTGCTAAAAAATAATATTAAAAAGTGACATTTAAGTTTAAGTTGTACTTAAGTGTCAAAAAAAGGTCATAAAAGTGTACTCTCTCTGGCTTTATATTTCATTAACATATTATTTTATTATTATATTATTTTATTTATTTCTGTTCACAGGTGAATACACATTACTAGGAACAAAAGATTATTATTTCATTGTTTACATCAGCATTATTTATTTACAGCATTATTCTACACACGACTAATTGTCGACTAAGACTCGTTTTACTAATTAATCAGGACATGCCAACCATTTGAGCCATGAGCAGTTTTACACATTATCACATACTGACACCTTGTGGACATTTTACTGGTTTATTTTTTAGCAAGGCATAAAGCATACTGAGATATTATGACTTATGCTTTTATTCCATGTACAAGTAATAGTGAAAAGAGTTTGACTTTTATTTGCAGTTTAGATGCAATAATGCAGAGGCTTAGAAATAGAATACCTTGAAATAAAGAGGAGGAAATATAAACAGCTGCTCCATTATGGCAATTGAAAAACCAAATGTAAAGTCAGTGTGTTAAATGAGGAAGAAGCAGTGAATTGATATGAAAGCTCCAATTTGTGATTGCGGTAACATCAAATCTTCATTCGTGGTTACAGTATCTATGAAGGGGGCGAGTTTTCACATGGAGGAAGTTGGCACTCAGTAGCTAGTTTTAAGGTAGGTTTTGAGACAAAACTCCAATTGACTGTTCGCAAAGCCCCGCCCCCTTTAGTTACGGTTGCTATGTCCGACATGTCATGTGCTCTCATGCCACACATCATGTTCTCACGCAGTGAAAAATACATTGCGGAAACAGTTTCATAGTTAAAATATTGTTATTGCTTAAAGAAGTTTAAACAATAAATAGCGTGTAGTGTGTCTTTAATGTGTCGCTGTACACTGTAAAAATTACAGCATTATTTTACAGCTGCTGGCTATTTTTTAATAATACAGCACATTGCTGTAAACTGCAATGCATTCTGGGGTCACATGTTGGTTTGACTCAAATTTACAGAATATTGCTGTAAATTGACCCTTTGTAATTTAAACAAAAATACAGTTATTTACTGTAATCAGAGAATACAGGGAAATTCTGTAAATTAAATTACAGTAACACTACTGTAAATTTTACAGTAACTGGCTGGCAACGAATTAACGAATGTCTTTTCTGCTACACCTTCTTGATCCAATTCACCCGTACTAATAAGCAAAATAGCTTTTTTTGCGATTATAGATAAACATTCCCTTTTTTTAAATAAAAAAATACAAGCAAGCCCAGCTCAGTTGAGGAAAAAGTAATGCAAAAGCAATGTACCGCATTACTTTCAATTAGTTACTATTTACTATTCGTTTTTAGGGAGTAACACAATATAGTATAGGCATTACTTTTAAAAGTAATTTTCCCAATACTGACCACAGTTAAATATTATAACTTAATCAATCACTTGTGATGTTCCTCAAGGCTCTGTGCTGGGACCAATATTGTTTCTTGTATACTTCCACTCAAATAAATGATTCAGCACCACAATGTACAATTTGCACTGCTATGCATGAAAATTGTTACTTTTTTAGCTAAATACAGAAAAAAAAAATAGGTTAAACATGCTCTGAGTTTCAAGATTACAGCAAAACTTACAGCAAGTCAGGAAGGTTTACCTATTTCTATTTTTACGTCATATTAAAAAAACATGTACAGTAGTCATGAGGTAAGTTGTCTGTGTTTGTTGCCACTTTATTTGGAGCTTATGTATTTACATCTTGCAACAAGTTAATTTCTTATTTAGGATTAGGATATTTTCCATTGGTCTCAGGTTAGGGCACATTGTCACATGTAATTTTATACAATTAAGAATAATTATGATTACACTTTATTTTAAGATGTCCATGTCACAGCGTAATTATATATTTAAGTACTGAGTAATAAGAATTAACTACATGTAAGTATTACAGGGTTAGGGTTAGTTGCATATAGTTGTGCACAATTTATAGTATTTATTATAATTTATATTTATTTTTCTTTTGACCGCTGTATTTTGTCTGTAACCATTTCCAGCTTTTTTCAGCTTCATGAATTTTGTGTTTCATATTATTGTTTAAATTTTGAATGAGAACATTCCAAATATAGATTTGCTGGATTTTATATATATATATATAATTTAAATAGTATTTCATATAAATAACGTGTTAGTGTCCATAAATGACATAATATATAAATATCCTACGGTGCATCAACATGCACTGTTATATGGGACGTGTTGTCAGAAAAGGTCAAAATATCCCCAGTGAGTTGCACATTAATTTACTTTGACTTAAGTGTGACACATACTGTACACTACATTTCTACATACTGTACATCTCTTCTTATGGTGGGACAAATGTGAAGCAAACAGCTCTCAAATAAAAATGGGGAGGGGGGGGGGTGAACAAGAGAACAGCAATATGATAACAGGAAGTTCATGAAATATAAAATAACCCAACTTCCTCCATTCTCTAAACATTGTGATACTCCATTACCCAAATCCAGGGGCCCAGGATTTCTCCAGTGAACAGCACGAGGTCGTAAAATCACTTTCAGCTGTAAGACGTTTACAGAGTAATATGTTTCATCTCCAGTCATTCATTATTTATGTCTTACAAAGAATAGCTGAAATGCATGTGGGGTTGCATATTCATAATTTCAATTTCTCACACATACCCAGCTAAAAATAACTCACCAATTATTGTCACGCCCAACAAAGCACTGGCTTCAGCCAAAGGTTAAACGTCTTTATGTCTAAAGCCCATTTTAAAGAGGACCTGCGTGATTTTTCATGCGGCATGTCTGACATTGTTACATGGGGGTGACCCCTGTTAATGGTTTGTAAGCAATTCTTCACCTTAATCCTAAGCGGTTCCCCCGCATACTACTGCTGCTACATGCCATTAGTGAGATGGCAAACATTGTAACCACATGAGGTAATGAGAACAGCTTGCTTGGGTTGACTCAACATGTGCAGCGCTGAGTTAAGTCTGTGCTACATACCATTCTTCTCAGGTGCACAAACACATAAGTTATTAATGTATGACATGAGGGAAGTTGTCTGTGCTTGTTGCCACTTTAATTGGAACATATGTATTTACAAGGGATGGATCTTGCAACAAGTTCATTTCTTATTTTAACAATGTGCAACATTACCAATTGTTTAATATTTATAAAGCATTAAGAAAGCAGACAATTTAAATGTATTAAAAAGGAATGATTATGATACGCCAATAAATGTTTATTGCAGACCAACATGGCTGATCTGCTCAATGGCAAAGAAAAGCAACAGCAAAAAAAGAATAAGGGATGATATATTGTCCTCAACTCATCTGACACCGTAATAACTACAATACTTCATGACACTCATCACAACCTTTACAAATGATCCTAGACCTTGTTTGAGCAATGGCAGGCTTCAACAAACATGCGGTTTTGAGGGTAACGTCTTGAATTAACCCAAATCTGTATTTTTTTTTAATTATTAAGTAATCATTGCATATTTAAGAAATATTAAAATGTTGATGCCAAATAGGAGAGACAATGGTGTTAATGGAAATATATACTGGTGCTGTGAACTGCTTCATCAATCACTTGTGATGTTCCTCAAGGCTCTGTGCTGGGACCAATATTGTTTTCTTGTATACTTCCCTAAAATAAATGATTCAGCACCACAATGTACAATTTGTACTGCTATGCGTGAAAATTGATACTTTCTTTAGCTAAATACAGAAAAAAAAGAGGTTAAACATGCTCTGAGTTTCAAGATTACAGCAAAACTTATAGCAAGTCAGGAAGGTTTACCTATTTCTATTTTTACGTCATATTAAAAAAAACATGTACAGTAGTCAGGAGGTAAGTTGTCTGTGCTTGTTGCCACTTTAGTTGGAGCATATGTATTTACATGGGATTGATCTTGGAACAAGTTAATTTCTTATTTTAACAATGTCCAATGGTTTAAGATTTATAAAGCATCTAGAAAGCAGAAAATGTAAATATATTAGTAAGGAATGATTATTATATGCCAATAAATATGTTGCTAAATAATTTTAAAAAAGATTTCCCAGTAAGGTAAAATTGACATTTGCGTTTTTTTTTTTGCAGAGCAACACAGCTGGTCTGTGCAATGACTAAACAAACAAACAAAATAAATAAACGAATGTTAAAAAGTTGATGCAAAATAGGAGAGACAATGATATTAATGGAATAGATACCTGTGCTGTGAACTGCTTCATCAATCACTTGTGATGTTCCTCAAGGCTCCGTCCTGGGACCAATATTGTTTCTTGAATACTTCAACTAAACTGTATGATTCAGCACCACAATGTAAGAATTTTATTGCTATACATGTGTCACATGTTTAGTTCAGTCTTGTCTTGTTTAGTTTAGTCTTGTTAATCAGTCTTTGTCTGCACCTGTTTTCACGTAATTAGTTCATCTCCGTCACCTGTTTCTTCAGTGTACTTAAGTTCCTGTCTGTTCGTCATTCAGTGTCGGTTCTTGTTTGTGTTATGCACGCTGTTTCGTTTACAATTCTGTTAATTAAACCTGCTTGTTATTCGTTACCCGCGACTCCTGTCTTCCTGTCCAACCGAACGTTACAACATGAAGTTTGATACTTTCTTCAGCTAAATACAGAAAAATAGTTAGCATGCTCTGAGTTTCTTCATTTTTATGCTTATGTATAAGATATTAAATATTGTGCTGTTAAACAGTCACCACTGTGATATCTAAACCTATTTCTATGTCTCCTTAAAAAATTTAGTCTTGCATTTACCAATATTTAAGAAGTAATGATTTTGGAATGCAAATTGGATTGCTGTTTTACATCATTTATGTTTTTTTAATATATTTCATTTCATTTTATGTACTTTTATCTATATATTTAATACATGTACCTATCATTATTATGTATTGTGAGCCACTTTTTTAAAAAATTAGATTTGTTTATTACTATTTACTATAAAATATTATCATTAAGTTATTAATTCTGAATTTAAATTCACATTCAGAGTAGCGCTGACTTAGCGCTGGTTAAAAAAAGTGCTGGCTATATAATAGCCAACGTCCCTTGAGTGTTCATCGATATAATAGACATTTGTTGTGGTTCTTTCAGTATGGCTCCTTTCTAGGACTTACTGCATGTGTCATGACATAGCCATTCCTATTCCACATTTAGAAAACTTCTCTCATGGTTACCTAATGTGTCCCATGAGAGTATGACAAGGTTATACACCTCCCATAGATCACTTAAACTTCAGGTGGACCTCGCTTGCACCATGATGTTTGGCACAAAACCATTGTCTTATTTCCTCAGTCTGACCTGGTAAACTACAAGCCCGAATCCCAGAATGGCAGAACATAGAACAATAAATCACATGACGGTGTTGTGATATAAACAGCATTCTCCTAATTATGTTCGGCAATCATTTTCATATGATAAATGAGTAGATATGGGTAAAAATGTTGGCTATATGAACAAAAATATAATCCTATAAGCTTCCTTTTCAGTAGACAGGTTGCGTTAAGTCATTTCTCATCACAATCATTGAGTGAATTGAAGTGTAAGAAAAGTTTAAAAGAATAAAAATATTCACTCGGATTGAATCATTTATGCGTTACTCCACTGAAAATCAAATCAATGAAAATAAATGCATGAAAAAAAAACATAATAATTAAGCATAATGATTCCTAAATGATATCAAGAGTGTGTGAAACATAATATAATGAAACATGTATTTACTTCATCGAAGATGGCACCCTGCCTGACCGTCATAGCCGTACATGGCACTAGTTCTACAGCACTGTGATCACAGGGGTCTCGGCCAAGGTGTTGAAAACAGAATTAGTGGGGGTGTTGGTAGTCATGTGTCGTCATGTGCATGCCAGTCTCCATCAAAGCATGGATGACATCACCATCAATAATGCAGATAGCTCATCAATGACCAACGGGAGGGGGCTTGTGCATATAAAAAGAGGAAGAGTAGCCCCAACGCACAAATACGACACCGAACGACACATGGACCCTCTCAGCACAGCAGCTACGAAATACCAAAGCAGTCAAATAAAAGACAACAAGACTTGGTAAGTTCAGAGGCCGTTGTCTTGCTATGTCGCACACTTGTGAATTCTAGAAGAAATGAAAAGTCTCTAATGGCTCGCCCTGCAGGTATCACTATGTTACCCATACGTTTTTTGGAGAAAATCATGCTTGTCACTGTGCTGTGGGGTCTCTGCAGTTTGTTCTATCTGGAGGGAGCACCACTCAGGTAAGAGAGAATGGGATGCGACATATCGGTCCCGAGATGTTGGTGTTGTTGTTCAAATCTGACCTCCATATCTCCATCTGCAACAGCAAGAGGTCAATCAGTGAAGTTCAGCTCATGCACAACGTTCGGGAGCACAAGGAGATGGTGGAAAGGCAGGACTGGCTTCAGCTGAAGCTGAACAATATCCTCATACCCTCATTAAATGACTCCCAAAAGGAGCAAAAAGGGAAAAACAACGGCCCGTCTATCAGACGTTCAAGGAAGGGCGAAGGTGCGACCTGGATCTTGAACTGACTACCGAATGTTTTTGAAAAGCTAATGAACTCTAAATGACATGAAAAGACACAGTAAGTGTCAATTAAAATATACTGCTGTGCTTGGACAAAGAAAGTGCACTGCTTTACTTATGTCTTTTTTATGACTTTTTTTTATTTTCAAATAGCCTTTTTATTTATTTATTTGTAAATATTTGTTGTTATTTAGAATGTTCAGACCCTGTGTAGGACATACAAAGGACAATGTCTTAACCTTGTAGTAGGCCTATGTCTTTCGTAAGAGTTTTTCTTTCTGTGTAGCGCAGTACTTACTCTTTAAATGTTTGTTTTTTTCTTTTAAGAAATATTTGTACTTTTTTTTTTAGACATCCAGCAATTGCACTAAAATGTGGACCAACTGGATCTGTTTAACTGTACACTATATTACACACACAACAAACTGAGACTTGATTTGTGTTGCTTTTTCTTTCTATTCCTTTCTTTATTCCTACTATATAACATTCACAACTAAGACTTGATTTGTTTTGCTCTTTCTTTCTACTATATAACATACACATCAAACTAAGACTTGATTTAAGTTGCTCTTTCTTTCTTTCTTTCTTTCTTTCTTTCTTTCTTTCTTTCTTTCTTTCTTTCTTTCTTTCTTTCTTTCTTTCTTTCTTTCTTTCTTTCTTTCTTTCTTTCTTTCTTTCTTTCTTTCTTTCTTTCTTTCTTTCTTTCTTTCTTCTTTCTTTCTTTCTTTCTTTCTTTCTTTCTTTCTTTCTTATTGTTTAGTTAGCAACTTGTAATCTGATCGATTTTATAACATAAGGCCCATTGACTACATCACGTAATTCTCGCGATACTTTAGTGAAGTCACGTTTCCTGTCAGCAGTTGGTGGAGATCAAATTCGCATTTTCTGAAAAACCTGATGGTCCTCTTCAAATTTTGATGGTTCTTCTTTTTTGTTTACCTCACGGGAGAACACCAGCAATTAAGTACTTCATAAACTATGCCCACGACGCAGTAAAAAGGTAAGAATTTGTATAATTTTTAATCTGAGCGGCTGTTGTTTTGTTGGTTAGCTTCGGTGGCTAGCTAATAGTAACGTCCGCTGAGTTTTTGAGTGTAAATATGAAATCGCTGCTCTACATTATCACACAATCACACATTTACTTATAAATCCCCATTTAATCATTGAGTGAAGCGTGTCAGATAGTGTTGGTTTGCTTTCGTTTATTTATTATTTTTTTTTTGTCTTGTCATGTATCGACTCTCAACCATCCGCGAGACTTCGATCAGTCATTGATTATCGTTAGTTGCCGCCATTGGATCAGAAGAGTTTAAAAAAAGAGAAATAAATAACATTATTAAACATGATTATTTACACTTAAGTGGCCCTAAACAATATTTTGACTCTTAATTCTCTGAATCATGTATCAAATTCACAAAGATGCTTTTAAAAATATATCTTAAAACTACCTACTAGGACTTTACAGTAAAAATAAATCTTAAAAATAAAACTACTTTTAAAAAATATCATATAATGCCTTGTTATAATCGAGTATAGCTCCTATATATATTGTTATATACATATATATGTATATAATTTTGTTTTATATGTATATATAAACAATATATACACACACATATATATGTTAAAGCTATTTAATTAACTAAGGTTGACCTGATAACAGTTGTTAGTTGTAACATCACATCCTGAATAGTTATAAATGACACATTTGCAAATATTTAAACACTTAAACATGTTATGTATCTAAAGCAGTGACCTATAGAGATGTTTGAGTTGAATAACCAAACATTTCTGTAAGCCAAGGACTGCAATGTGAAAGAGACTGATGTGATAAAAGCAGTTCTTTGTTTAGTTAGTGACATTTATATTATATTACGGGGAAAGAGACCGGTCTGCTTATACTTGAGGACACGACCAGCATCACATGAGTTTTGTAAAAGTGTGTAAATACTGGAGATTACTCACACACACACACACACACACACACGGGATGATGAATGAAGCAACTCACTTCCTTGAAAGTGTTTACTTACTAGTTTACTACTAGTTTATCTAATGCAGAGTCACTTAACCTACAGATTTCCAAGGTTAACTGTTTATCGCTTGTCTTTGAATTTTGCGCAGCCACATTATTTTTATTGACTACACTTGAGTTTTTGTTGTCTAGAATAGAATATATGCTTCTTATCACAAAATGGCCAAGGGTTATTTGGTCAGTGAACGGCTGAGGAAGAAAGGAGTGGTCTGGTCTCCCTCTCGGTCTGTATTGGTTGTTTTATTTTAAGGGACTGGGTTAAATGGACAACTATCTTTGGAATTTCCTGATTTTTTTCCCTTTAAAAACAACAACAACAGAAGAGCTGTGCAGAGAGGGAGTGGTTCTGCAGACAAATGTCTGATTCATATCCCGTCTTGATCCTGTTAGTTTTAGGATTGCATATGTTTGACGCATAATTTGACTTTCTTTACCACGGTACAGTGATGTGTCGGAGTATCTGCCACGGTACTGTATGATTACTTTAACATGGTACAAGTTCAAAAACCATAATACTGCATTAGTACTACTTGGCTCATTTATATTCTACAGGTGTGTATGCATGCACACAATGAGTCATTCAGTTCAGTTGCTTGACAAACACCAGCGCCCAGTTTCTGCTGTTACATTCATGACATCCAGCTGAATTTACCCCAGGCACTTCCTGATTATCTGGAACAGAAGCTGTTCGGACACACCCTTACTCTGTCTCGTCTGCTGCCTTATTCACTCTGTTGTTTATTTGGATGTTAGTGCTGACTATAAATATGTGACCTTTCGATGCCTGAGCAATGATCTCGTATCATGTGAATATGGTGTTGGAAATTACAGTTTAGTGGAAGGTTTCTTTGCACATTTTCCGTCATTAATCCAATATTTGCCAGATTCCAATTAGGGCAAGATGATATATCGCAAATTTTATTGCATGCGATTTGACGAAGGCTGCGATTATTGAATGCGCAGCTTGTCAGAGCTGTACGGTTCAAATGCTTCTCCGTCTGAAAGCCAGAGGGCGCTCTTGCGCAGAAACTCCAAATACGCCATGCTGTAGAAGTAGATAACGTGCCATTCCAGAAAGCAGGTTATGTGACATATCCAGGGTATGTTTAGAGTGTAGAGTAAGTAACCAGATAACCTCAACTTTTGGTACCAAAAACTGAGGTAACTGTCAGGGTATGTAAGTAACCATAGCAACTTACTCTCTGAACATAACCGGCTCATGATCCAGGGTTAGTTTGCTTAAGAGGTATTAAGATGAGCGTTAGTTGATTAATATTTATGTAACTAAATTTGTTATATAGTTACAGTTACAGCTGGTTTGGCTGAACTTACTCCCTGATGCATTTTTGGAACCAGTATACCTCGAGTAAGTTAACCTTGCTTTCTGGAGCACCCCGCTGGAAATCCCTATGGGCATCATACTGTCCCTGTAGCTGAATAAACTGAAGATTGAAACGCCTTGATTGATTAAACATGACTAATAAACACACGACTGCCTTATTCTGTGTAAGAATAAGAAAGTGAGTTTGGAGTAAAATCATGTTGGACAAGATATTAATAAATGCTTCTCATGTCTGGAAAGATGTTTGATGCGCTCGAGCGACTCAAACTCGCAGTGCTTTCAGATGGATCAGCATTTGGAGCCGTACTTCACTGACAAGCTGCGCATAAAAAAAAATAAAAAAAATCACAGCCTTTGCGATTTCATAATCGCACAAAGAATCGTGTTTAAGTGCGAAACATTGTGCAGCCCTAATTCCAATTTTAACTGAAAATGACAAAAAAAAAGTTTGATTTGATTGCTCAGTTAATTTACACTCAACAAAAGCTATAGAAATCAACGTCAGAACAGCAGGATGAGTACCGAAATGAGCAAAATCATGATATCGTAGCTTTTGAAATAAAATGTATACTGGTGTTTTCCCAGTAACGGTACACCGCGCAACCATCAGTGATGCACCTGAAAATGCAAACTGGTTTCAGAATCAAACAAGACTGCTTCAGTGTAAACTAAAAAATGTGAAATTGTAGAAAAATGGTGGTGTCATGCACATCCCTGTTCAGTCTATAGTAGGCGTGTGCGATAATATTGTAATTGATGTTTTAACGACATGCCAAATCATATTATCGAGTATTTCACTCATTTTTAGAAACCAGTCAGAACGCTGCACAAAGTGTTCACGAATTCACTGCGTGATGTGGCTAAGTGTGCACGTGAAAATATCTATCATTTTTTGTCAATATCGCACACCCTTAGTCTATAGGGATGTTTCTTTACTGGCCTGGCATGCATAATACAGCGTTTTTAGTAGTTTTTCGTGGATGATTAAGAAATCATTGTCATCTGTACATGAAAAAGGTGATGGAAAAACTTCCGTTTTTAGTACATCGTTGTCATTTAAACATACTCAATGTTTCTGTGTTTGAGTTTTTTGTTATTAATTTTAATTTCACGTACATCAAGTTAAGCTTAATGAAAATTACTTAAATGTTACTGGGGCTTAAATAAGTATATGTATATATATATATGTATGTATGTGTGTGTGTGTGTGTGTGTGTGTATAAATTTCAGTTAACATTTATTTTCAAGTATTTTCAAGGTTTTTTTATGGTTTTAGTTAACTATGATGTCTCTGGTCTCAGCTTTGCTATGCAGAGATTTGAGCAGTCGTGACATTAGCTCTCTATGGTGGTGTTGTGGGACCCATTTCACCTTAAATTACACTGGGAGTCTGTTCCTCTCGAGAGTTGCTCAATCATGACTCCGGGTTTTGTATTCAGAGGTGTTTTCTAAGGTTTTTTCTCTTTCTGCAGTTGCCAGATGTGTTAGTCTGGACTTGAGACTGTCCAGGTGAAAATGAACATGCATGGCGCCAGCGGAGGATGTGACCGATCCAGAGATCGACGGCGCTCCAGTGACCGCTCTCGGGACTCCTCGCACGAGCGCGCCGAAGGCCAGCTCACACCCTGCATTCGCAACGTGACCTCACCCACACGCCAACACAACAACGGTGAGAGAACTCTCTTTGTCGTTTTGGTCCTGTTTGGTTGTTCGTATAAGTCCTGTGGTTTGTCATCGTGTTGTGTGTCACGTGAGCAGATCGCGAGGGCGGCTCATCGCGGCCCAGCAGTCCCAGGCCTCAGAGGATCTCTCCCAGCAGCAGCAGCAGTGGTGTGGCCAGCAGCCGTAACAGTAGCTTGTCCAGTTCAGAGGGCACGTACAAGAGCATGGTCCCCGGTGAGATGGTCTTCGTCTACGAGAACGTCAAAGATGGAGCCCGCAGCGTCCGCACATCGGAGAAGGTCACGCTCATCGTGGACAACACTCGCTTCGTGGTGGACCCCTCGATTTTCACAGCACAGCCCAACACCATGCTGGGCAGGTTAGGAGCAGACCGCTCATCTGATCAAGGGTTAAAGATCACCTCATCATTTTGATTGCGTCTTCTAAACACATTAATGTTGTTGAAAACATTGTATAAAAATATTTGTGACCACATTGCATTTGTAGAGGTAATGCTAATCTGACAGGAGGTGTCCCAGAGAAGAAAAAGACATTGATATGCATGCATACGAGATGTTTTTTTTAATATTTTTTTATTTTTTAAAACTTTTAAATTCTAAACTTTAAACTTTCTGCCCCTCCTCCAAAAAAAACCTTATGTCCATATAGACCAGGGGTGGCCAACGTCGGTCCTGGAGAGCCACAATCCTGCGGAGTTTAGCTCCAGCCCTGATAAAAACTCACCTTCCTGTAGCTTTCTAGTAACCCTTAAGACCTTGATTAGCTTGTTCAGGTGTGTTTGATTAGGGTTGGAGCAAGGATTGTGGCTCTCCAGGACCGACGTTGGCCACCCCTGATATAGACCAAACCCATGCAATCTCAAAATAAATCATGTATCTTTTACTTAAACAGTCACACATTCAACTGGACAACATTACATACATACTACACTATCCTCTACAGACACACTGAAGCTCAAATTAAATGCAATTTATTGTGTGAGGGGAAAAAAAAAAACTTAAATGTGTGTGACTTTTAATTATAAACTCGCCGCAAGTACACCAGGGTCTCTTCTATTGAAATGTGTTTATTATTGCAGGCTGGTTCTTCAAATGAGAGAGATAATATATGCATTCTTACAGAAGTCTAAAACGTTATATAAAAGCCATAAAGCGTTCCATTAGCAAGTTCATTAGCAATCGCTTGGCACAAATGTGGGCTATTCATTGATTGAGAATCCCTTTGAAGCTCTGTTTCACGAGCCTGTAGAACGCACAACAGCGCGACCTTGTGACTTTGCAACGTGCAGCACTGTTTTTAAAAATGAAATCGCAGCCTTTTGAAGTTTAATAGTCAGTAAGCTGTATCGCTGTTTGTTTTTCCATCCCCAAAATACAAGAGGTTTTAAAATGATTGATAAGTTTGTTTCACCATTTCATTTATTGAAGACTTGTACTGTAAAATCAAGTAAGCAGTCTGTAAGAACATAAGAACAAATAATCAAACTACAAACAATAGCACAAATAAACACAAGTATTTTCGGTAGATCTAACAGTAGTTAGATACAGAATAAAGTAATCAAGTAGTGTTTACTGTATGAATTAAATATAGATGAATCCTTATTAAAGTTACAAAAGTTATTCAGTCAAAAGCAAGAGTTTTTTTTAAATGTTTGATTAACATTAAAACACAGACAGCAGAAGGTATTTTTGGCTGTTGTCACGTTCAGATTTAATGCCGGGACACAATATACTGATACTCTTACTCATTGTTTTGAGATGTTCACGACGCTCACTTAAAGCTTAATCGACGATGTTCACTAGGATACTCGCCGAGACAGGCATTTTGACATCATTTTGTGTGAAATTGCCCGTTCGAGTGCAAGAAGACGTGAAAGAGAGCTCAGTTCGGTGTTCACGTGCTTCCAGATGTGGCTTTCTGGGCCTGTGCTGCAGATGTGCAGGGTTCTTTCATGTCGTCTTATGCCATAGAAGTAAAGCAAATGGGGTTTGGACATCAGAATAGGGGAAAAAAATGCTTTATGCTCCACACAAAGAGGGAAAAAAACAAGGCAATGATGACCGAGTCCTTTCAGCCTTAAAATAATGTGTAATCGGTCTATTTTTGATCATTTTTTTT
>CM074307.1:9338200-9458200 GCA_037194245.1 Opsariichthys bidens | reverse complement strand
CCAGACCTTCGTTCATCCTCAGAACACGATTAACAATCTTTTTGATGAAATCTGAGAGATTTCTGACCGCCCTATAGACAACTTTGACACTTCATAAAGACGCAAAGCATATGAATTAAGCCGTTTAGTCCAAATGTTCCGAAGAGACTCAATCGGTTTTATGATGATGAAGGATCTTCATTTGTGTTCTGAAGATGGACGAAGGTCTCACAGGCGTAGAACGACATGAGGGACAGTTTTTGGGTGAACTACCCCTTTCAATTCTGCTTAAGGCAGTTTTATATAAACTTTAATATAATTGTGTTTTGTATGCCAATTCATGGGCTGTAGTAAAATAAAATTATTCAAAAACAGGCTACATTAAATAATGAAGACCTCACTATATTGATTATGTAATATATAGTGTGTTAGTTTGTTCATAATCATTAAATAGCTATTTAAAACACTGCAAACAAAAATGAACATTGTACATTATTTCATGCATTTATTTTTTAGTTTGTTAGAAACGTTCACAGATGAGATATGGTCGAGCTTCTGATTACAGATGATTAACAAATATTTTTAAATGATCATCTCTTCGTTAGTTTTGTGAGTTAACAGCAATGCCACAAATGATTAAAATACATTAAATGTACTTGATGCCTAAATAATATATTTTAGTAATATAAACAAAATATTACCTTTAATATAATTTTGTTTAATTTTAAAATTCATCTATATTTTAATGTTTTATTCAAGTAATGATATTCCTCTTTGCATTGGATTTTGGGAGATAGTGCGAGTGTACGTTCAATCTACGCGATCGAAATCAGAGGGGATTGTGGGTAAAAAGTAGTGAATGAATGTAAGGAATAAAGTCGTTCACAGAATTCGGACACCACCACAAAATTGCCGACACCCAATGTAGTGGCTAGGGAGCCGTTTCCAACACAGCATTATTAAAAAGTTTATTGTGATTATTGGATGGCAGGTGCACTACAAATCATGTTTAGTGAACTTTTGTTCATACATCATCAGAAACAGCACAGGCTAAATGATTGATCCTGGGATTTAAGAATAGATATTGGTTCCAAAAAATAAAGTTCCACACAGCTGAGATGTTTACCTACCACCATCGTGTGCAAAAAAACCAAGTGTTTTGGCCCTCCAAAACCATCTCATCCGAAAACGTTGTTGTTGTTGTTGCCGTTTTGGATATTTTAATTTTAGTGTTTTTATCTGTGCCTATAACAAATAGACTTCTTTTTTCTCTTTTTCAGTTATATACAGTACAAAACTGTATCGTTTCTTCAAGTATATTGAAAACCGTGATGTAGCCAAATCAGTTTTAAAGGATCGAGGACTTAAGAAAATTAGGCTGGGTATCGAAGGTAAGAATCTTTTTTTTTTTTACAATATTATACCTAGTTAGTCAAATATGCAATTTTATTTTAATAATTTAAAGAAAAAGTTCACCCAAAATGAATTTTCTCGGCAGTAGCCGTAAGTCAACAGGTGTCCGGTTTGACTTAAGTGCCATTTGGTCTCAAAAAAACCTGAGAACCTATGATGATCATCGTCTTCCAATCTGATGAATACATACACATTTACTGAAAAATGGAAAGGGAACTTATTTTACACATTTACTCAAAACTCACACTTGAATTTAAAATCAATTTACAGTCCATTGATAAAGAGGAGTCTGTCAAATATTACCTGATATATCAGTCTGGGCCATATAGTTAAAGGGTTAGTTCACCCAAAAATGAAATTCTGTCTTTGATTACTCACACTCATGTTCAGAACACAAATTAAGATATTTTTGATGAAATCTGAGAGCTTTCTTTCTAATTAATGACAGAATTTCATTTTTGGGTGAACTTACCCTTTAAGGGCAAGGTTCTGCGTGAGGGTAAATATAATGAGAGAATTATATTTTTGGTGAACATTTTGGTTCTGATCACATTTGAATATCAAATCTGCACCTGTAGGTTATCCGACATACAAAGAGAAGGTGAAAAAGCGTCCCGGCGGTCGACCCGAAGTCATCTACAACTACGTCCAAAGACCCTTCATCCGCATGTCCTGGGAGAAGGAGGAAGGCAAGAGTCGACACGTGGACTTCCAGTGCGTGAAGAGCAAGTCCATCACGAACCTGGCGGCGGCTGCGGCAGACATTCCCCAGGACCAGCTTGTGGTGATGCACCCCGGACCACAGGTGGATGAACTGGACATTCTTCCCAACCACCCTCCCCCCGGTCACCACTACAGCAACAACTTCAACAACGAGCCTGACCCCGACGCCCCCTCGCCTGCCGTCTGAGAGCAGACGCCCCCTCACAGCATGCTGCAGCATGAACCAGAGTGACACTATAACCAGATTGCCTTCTGCACCTCCTCCAC
The DNA here is from genome assembly GCA_037194245.1 of Opsariichthys bidens. NCBI lineage: Eukaryota > Metazoa > Chordata > Actinopteri > Cypriniformes > Xenocyprididae > Opsariichthys > Opsariichthys bidens. The sequence continues at coordinate 9,455,818 of CM074307.1, read as the reverse complement.
AGCCTTAGAGCCTCAACTGTCTAGTTACTGTATTTAAAAGAAAAGAAAAAAAATACATCATGGACTTGGGATACTGGCATGGGCAGTGCTCTCTCGTTTCGTCTTCGCTGTTCTCTTTTTTTACTTGACCAAAGGACGTTTATTTTTGTTTGTTTGAAATGAAGTTCGCCACCTCACTCATTTTGTAATTGGGCCTATTATTATATGATTATAATTACTGTTCTTTTCCAGTTGACTATATTATTACTGCAATGAGTTTAATTATTAATATTAAGAAGTTCCTTTCACTTGATGCATTTGGGTTTGGTGCCACTTTTTTCTTTTGGAAAGCTCCTCCCCCCCCTTGATCTCCTCAGGAGGTTCTTTTGCCTGTTGAGTAAATGTGTTTTTCTTAGGTGGACATTAATTTATCTGCTCAAGATCTGTCTGTTCAAGTGCTTGAAAATCATTGTATTAATAAAGATATATGATATAATACTGTGTTTGACATGTTAAGTCAAAGATCACAATAGCGATTGTTAGAACAGTAACACCTGGGCATAACAATAGTACATTTTAGTATTGATATACAGCAGGGGTGTCACTCTTTAAGACGGTTTGATCACTCACCCCACCTACATTTCCTGTCGGTTTTGAGATTCGAACCCACAACTTCTGGTTTACAAGTCTGACACTCCAACTGTTAGGCCACAACTGCCCCCCTAACCACCTCCCGTGGGCCCACCACCTGCAGGAGGAACCATATGGGGCCGGTGCATTGTGGATTGGGCAGCAGCCGAAGGCAGGGGCCTCGGCAACCCAATCCCCGGACACGGAATCTGGCTCTAGGGACATGGAACGTCATCTCGCTGGCGGGGAAGGAACCTGAGCTTTTGCGGGAGGTCGAGAGATAGTCGGGCTCACCTCCACGCACAGCTTGGGCTCTGGAACCCAACTCCTTGAGAGAGATTGGACTCTACTCTGGAGTTGCCTGCGGTGGAAGACGGCGGGCTGGTGTGGGCTTTCTCATAGCCCCCCAGCTCAGCCGCCATGTGTTGGAGTTTACCCCGGTGAATGAGAGGGTTGCTTCACTGCGCCTTCGGGTCAGGGATAGGGCTCTCACTGTTGTTTGTGCTTACGGGCCGAATGGCAGTGCAGAGTACCCGGCCTTCTTGGAGTCTCTGGTAAGGGTGCTGGAAAGTGCTCCAAACGGTGACTCTGTCGTTCTATTGGGGGACTTCAGCGCTCACGTGGGCAGCGACAGTGTTACCTGGAAGGGCGTGATTGGGAGGAACGGCCCCCCTGATCTGAACCAGAGCGGTGTTCTGTTATTGGACTTCTGTGCTAGTCACAGTTTGTCCATAACGAACACCATGTTCAAGCATAAGGGTGTCCACCATTACACGTGGCACCAGGACATCCTAGGGCGGAGGTCGATGATCGACTTTGTAGTTGTTTCACCTGACCTCCGGCCGTATGTCTTGGACACTCGGGTGAAGAGAGGGGCGGAGCTGTCAACTGATCAGCACCTGGTGGTGAGTTGGATCAGATGGCAGGGGAGGAAGCTGGACAGACTCGGCAGACCCAAACGTACTGTGAGTCCCCGAGTCCCCTGTCAGAAAGATCTTCAACTCGCACCTCCGGCAGAGCTTCAACCAGATACCGAGGGAGGCTTGAGACATTGAGTCTGAATGGACCATGTTCTCTACCTCCATTGTCGGCGCGGCCACTCGGAGCTGTGGCCGTAAAGTCTCCGTTGCCTGTCGTGGCGGCAATCCCCGAACCCGGTGGTGGACACCGGATATAAGGGATGCCGTCAAGCTGAAGGAGGCGGCCTATCGAGCCTTGTTGGCTCGGCGGACTCCTGAGGCAGCTGACGGGTACCGGCAGGCCAAGCGGACTGCAGCCCGCGTAGTTGTGGAGGCAAAAACTCGGGTCTGGGAGGAGTTCGGCGAGACCATGGGGAAGGATTAACGGTCGGCCCCGAAGAAATTCTGGCAAACCGTCCGGCGCCTCAGGAAGGGGAAGCAGTGCCCTGCCAACACTGTTTACAGTGGGGGTGGGAATCTGCTGACTTCAACTGGGGACATTATTGGGTGGTGGAAGGAATACTCAATCCCACCAACACGTCTTCCACTGAGGAAGCAGAGGGCGAGGGCTCAGAGGTGGGCTCACCCATCACCCAAGCTGAAGTCACTGAGGTAGTTGGAAAGCTCCTTGGTGGCAAGGCAGCGGGGGTGGATGAGATACGCCCTGAGTACCTCAAGTCTCTGGATGTTGTGGGGCTGTCTTGGCTGACATGCCTCTGCAGCATCGCATGGCGGTTGGGGACAGTGCCTCTGGACTGGCAGACCGGGGTGGTGGTCCCGCTTTTTAAGAAGGGGGACCGGAGGGTGTGTTCCAACTACAGAGGGATCACACTCCTCAGCCTCCCCGGGAAAGTCTATGCCAGGGTACTGGAGAGGAGAATAAGGCCAATAGTCGAACCTCAGATTCAGGAGGAACAATGCGGTTTTCGTCCCGGTCGTGGAACACTGGACCAGCTCAATACCCTCTCTAGGGTGCTGGAGGGTTTATGGGAGTTTGCCCAACCAGTCCACATGTGTTTTGTGGATCTGGAGAAGGCATTGGACCGTGTCCCTCGTGGCACCCTGTGGGGGGTGCTCCGGGAGTATGGAGTCTGGAGCCCTTTGCTAAGGGCTGTCCGGTCCCTGTATGACCGGGGCAGGAGCTTGGTTCGCATTGCCGGCAGTAAGTCAGACCTGTTCCCGGTGCATGTTGGACTTCGGCAGGGCTGCCCTTTATCACAGGTCCTGTTCATAGTCTTTATGGACAGGATTTCTAGGTGCAGTCAGGGGCCGGAGGGGGTCTGGTTTGGGGACCACAGGATCTCATCCCTGCTTTTTGAGGATGATGATGTCCTGTTGGCTCCATCGGGCCAGGACCTCCAGTGTGCACTGGGATGGTTTGCAGCCGAGTGTGAGGCGGCTGGGATGAGGAACAGCGCCTCTAAGTCTGAGACCATGGTTCTCAGTCGGAAAAGGGTGGCTTGTCCTCTTCAGGTTGGTGGAGAGCTCCTGCCTCAAGTGGAGGAGTTCAAGTATCTTGGGGTTTTGGTCACGAGTGAGGGAAGGAAGGAGCGTGAGGTTGACAGACGGATCGGTGCAGCTTCTGCAGTAATGTGGTCGATGTACCGGTCTGTCGTGGTGAAGAAGGAGCTGAGCTGCAAGGCGAAGCTCTCGATTTACCGGTCAATCTACGTTCCTACTCTCACCTATGGTCATGAGTTTTGGGTCATTCCCGAAAGAATGAGATCCCGGATACAGGTGGCCGAAATGAGCTTCCTCCGCAGGGTGGCAAGGCGCTCCCTTAGAGATAGAGAGAGGAGCTCGGTCACTCAGGAGGAGGTCAAAGTAGATCTGTTGCTCCTTCACATCGAGAGGAGTCAGCTGAGGTGGCTCGGGCATCTGTTTCGGATGCCTCCTGGACGCCTCCCTAGGGAGATGTTCCGGGCATGTCCCACTGGGAGAAAGCCCCGGGGAACACCTAGTACACGCTGGAGAGACTGTCCAACTATTATCCCACAACTGCCCCCTAACTGCCTTACATGTACTCCTTTGCATAAAACTTTACCATCAGGATGCTTGGAATTCAGTTAAAAACAAGTTTTATTAAGAGCGCTGTTCGATCGCTCCCCCCACCTACATTTCCTGTTAGTATTGAGACTCAAACCCGCAACCTTTGGTTTACAAGTCAGACTCTCCAACCATTGGCCACAACTGCCCCTTAACTGCCCTTTGCATAACACATCACCATCAGGTTTGGAATGCTTGGAATTCAGATAAAAATGAGTTTTACTTTTTTAACACGTTTTAAACACATGCAAATATTTTGTAGTTGTGTAGAGAACAATTTCTAATTCATTGTTTTAAAAGCAAAAATAATTTTTCATGTGAAATGAAGAGTCTACTCAAAATACTTTTCTATAAAAAGAAAAATACTTTTTATTAAAAAAAAAAAACTCACTGCCCTTTTGTTCATTTAAATCATATACATTCAGATACCATAATTCATACATGTTAGTTTACACACATCTATGATAAACTTTTTCTTTTAATAAGTAAATATGCAGAAACACAAAAAATAAATGCTGAGAGATGCATGTGAAACCATCTCCAACAGGATTTTTAGTCTGTGGAACCGACATGTGCGCTCCATTCTGTGATTGAAACAATACCCGTGCGCTGATAATGGCTTGTTGCGCGATCTAACACCGTCACAACCAGGTGCGAGAAGTCTTTTTTTGTCCTCAACGAAATGGTGACAAAATCACATCTTTGGACATGTTGAAATATACAGCTGTGAGATGGGATGAGATGTTGCTATGGGCGGAGCTACCTGAGGCATTGTGACAAAAACAAACGTAACATCACTAAATAAAAAAAAAAAGTGTTGATTGTCAGAGTCGTGGCTGGTTAGAACACAAAAGAGATGGATAAAGTGTGTTGCACACATGATGGGCTCTCACAGCGGCCAGGGCAGGTCACTGAAGTCCACGGGACCTCCCAGGCCTGCGTCCGCCTCCAGCAGGCTCATGATGATCGCCATGGCAGCCTCATCATTACTTGGGCTGCTGGAGCCGGGCTCGTCCATGATGTCCCCGATACCAATGTGTGAATTGTCACCTACAAATCGGAGAGCATTTTGTGAACCAAAAGCAATACGATTAAATCAATGATCAAGCCATCTTTAAAGCTTACTTAAAATAGAGCTGTTAGAGTAAGGATATCCAATGCTGTCCTGGCCTGACATCATCCCGGCAGAGGGAATGTCTGGAGTGCCGCTATTTGAAATCTGAGCATTTAGGGAAAAAATAAAATCAAGAGATGCATTAACATTACACTAACTTTCTGTTCCTCTTAGGGCTGTGCGATATGAATCATCTACGACAGAGCTACCCCTAATCGACATATCAGATCGGGCATTAGAATTAACACGGTTACTGTCGCATGATGACAGGCTTATGGGTATCGGCACAGAAACACACACAGCAAAAGGTTGTCTAATTATTGTTATCAACAAGATATAAATTTGTTGTCAATATCGCACGCCCCTAGTACCTATATATGTGTTTTAAGACAGTGAACCCCAAACGTTACCTTCCTGCCCCCAGGGGACGACGTATCAGGAGGGGGTGTGCTGTTGGTGATGTTGAGAGGGCTTGAGCTACAACTGGAGGGGGAGGAGCCTCTTATCCTGTCAATCATATCAAAGAAACATAAAATGAGTGTGAATCAAGTACAGGCTTAAAACATGTAAAATGATGCACTCACCTTTGGATCTCCATCACTTCTTCCGCGATCATGCGTCCGATCTTTCCCGCTCCGGGTCTTGTGCCTCCTGGGATTCCAGGGACAGTCTTCCCTGAGCCTGCTGCGGAACATTTGACAAAAGACACCGACTGCCTACGTATTTCCATTACAATCCAAGTGCTACGCAACATTCCAGCACACGCACATATATAAAGGAGGATCGTATCAATATTGCTTGTCTAGTCCTTTTATAAAAACTTGTGATTTAAGTTTCTCAGTTTCCATACGCTGCACTGCAACCAATCATGCATACACTCACATTTAAAATCTTAGTTACATTTCATATAAAATTTCCATCCATTTGGATTACACATTGAGTTTTAACAAACCACTAAACTTAATGTGATGCATATTTGTCAGTCATAAGATGATATGAATGTGTTTAACATGTACAATAATTAATTTATCATCAATAAATCCCATTTGTTTGAGTCTATATAAGACATTGACTAACAGAATATTGCTTTAATATATTTATTTTAACCATACATTTGAACTGATTCAATTTAAGTCTTTTAACAATGAGTACATTTATGCTTATTCAAAGCAATTTGAATAAACATTTTCTTTAAAAAAAATATGATTATTTAAAAAAAAGTTAATAATAATCCCATTTGTTTTTGATGTATGACTGACAAATATTAAGTTTTATTAATCCAGAACACTTTTTAGGATGAATCTCACAAAACTGTAAAAGAAACTTGTTTCGACTTTCTTTTTTACATTTTCAAAACAATTCAGCACATTTTTCCACCCAATTCTCCCAATTGTTTTGTTTAAAGTATATTTGTAAAGAGTGGAAGGTAGTATTAGTTGAATCAATAAATCAAGGACTCAAATGTATGCTGAAAACATACATTTCTGCATACAGATTTTTTACAGTACAAAGAATTAGGCGTATTTAGTCGGCATTTGGACGTAAATACAGAAGTGTTGCACTGTCCGACAGGGAAACTGACAGGGAAGAGAAGAAAGTCATTATTTTTGTTTGTTTTTGCACACAAAAAGCATTTTTGGTTGAACCACTGTACTCACATGGACTATTTTAACGATGCCTTTACTACCGTTTCGGGCCTTAAATGTGGTAATGACGTCAGATCACAAACGTCTCAGATTTCAACAAAAACATTTACATTTTTGGTCTAAAGATGAACGAAGGTCTTACGGGTTTGGAACGGCACGAGGGTGAGGAATTAATGACAGAAATGTCATTTTTGGGTGTAGAAACCATTTAATGCACCGACACATATTTGGTTTACACACACATTCTGGATAATGCTTTCATCTGGATCTGCCATATGCATTGAGCTCAAGATGGTTGGTTTTCGTTGTTTTTGGCATCTCCATTCAGTACAGCATCTTGACGTGCCTAACGTAAACATGCTCTAAAAAGTGCCAAAAAAGTTGTAGTGTACATATATGTTATTAGGGCTGTGCAATTAATCGCAATCGCAAAACAATCGCGATTTGAGCACATGCAATTTCTAAATCGCACAAGTCTGCAATTTTGTTTGTTAATTTATTTATATTTTAGTAAAAAAAAAACCCTATCCTATTTTCCCTTCCTACTCTAGCTTTTGGTACTGAGCAATGTATGAAATTGTGAATGTATTGTGAGCACTTCCTGTGTTTTTTGCCAATTCATGAAGAATCTCGTTTGTTTTCTTCACTTGGAAGTCGCTTTGGATAAAAGCATCTGCTAAATGACTAAATGCAAATGTAATTCAGAATACTGCAACGTTATTGGGCGCATGTTTAAGATGTTGACCAATCAGAGCTCGCTCAGCACCAATGAGAACAAAGCAAAGCGGGAGAACAGAATAGGCGAACGGGAGGAAAGAAGAAAAAATATGGATGCGGTTCAGAATAAAAATGATTTGGTACCAAAGAGAAATTCAACATCAGTCGTTTGAGAGAGTTTTGGAGTCAAACGCTGGACAAAAGATGCCAACTCGCACTTATTTCACACTAGTTGCTGTATGAGAAATGTAAGGCGGACGTTGAATACGAGTTTAAGCAGGTGAAATAATTTTAATTTATTTTATGTTGTCTGTTTTTAAGACAATTTTTTTTTACAATTACCAAAATTGCAAAATAAATCGCAATTGCAATATTCATTAAAAAAAAAAAAATGTGATTATTTTGTCCATATTGCACATCCCTAATATATGCGCACTGAATTCTGAACAGTTTTGCTCTGTAATGTTTTGTGAGAATCATCCTTCAATCTACCATGTTAAACAAGATAAACAATGCCTAATTTCGCGATGAGTACGCGATTAAAAATGCTAATCGATTGACAGCCCTAGTTTTTAATGATCTGGTGAAGGGTGAGACAACTGGCAAGATTTCTGTCAAAGAGCCACAGGTTCTCAACAGCTGGGTTGGGACAATCGCTCTTTTATTTGTTGTGTTATGATGTGGAGAATAAATTAGATCAGCGTACCGTCACCGGCTGTAAGGACACTGTCCATACTCTGGGGGGAGGCAGTGAGCTGAGGATAGTGAGGCTCTGCTCCCTCAATTGAACTTCCCCTTAAAACACACAGCCGTTCCAGTCAGTAAACCACACCACATACAGTATTCGTTTAGTAGAGATTTTGTTTACTTACGAGACGACAGTATTCGTGGAGACAATGTATTCTACTTCTTTGGTCCAAGGGTTCATGAAACTGAACCAGCGACTCCTTAAAGTTATAAAAGAGCCATCTTTAATCTTGAAATTGTAACAGTTAGTGTTGATCTTCTCTCTCATCTGCAGTACTGCAAGCAGAGACATACGGATCAGAAATCGTGCCGCGCTCAGGGAATAAAGGGAGAGCATCGCTCTGTTGTTACCCTGTCTGTGGCATTCAGCCAGATGTCCGATGTCATCCTGATGGAAATACTCGTAGAACGAGGTGCCCAGCAGCTCTTGAGGTAGATAAGCGAGAATGGCCGTGGCTCTGAAATGAAAAGAGGAATCTTTTACACACACATGCATCCAAAATTTTCTGTACTTTCTTAATTCAGCTCAAATCACGTATAAAGCCTACGTTCATAACGACAGTCATTCCTTTTTAGTGAGTTTTTGGATACATTGGTTAAACTCACCCTATATATTTTATAAATGCATGCTACTAATCTTATTTTGAGAGATTGATGTGTGTAAATGTTGCATTTTTTATTTGTTTTAACATTGTATTTTTTTTTTTATAAAAATATGCTGACGCATATCGGACTCCTCTTTCTTGCAAGCTCACACTCAGATATGCCTCCATTTATGAATGCAGTGGTCACATCTCAACCGTTGGATGGAACAAAGTCCCTGACCCACTTTCTTTTTCTTTTTGGATAAGCCATTTCACTTACTTGCGTGTCACTATATTAATATGTAATATTTTGTCGCTGCGGACGGTGCATAACAGCGGAGGGTTCACTAGGGGGCAATACGCACAGTTGTGATGTACTGTGGCGTGGTCGAAGAATTATGGAAGCTTGTTTCCGCCACGGAATAAAAAATAAAAAATGTAATTGTGACTTTTTATCTCGCAATTATTTTTTTCTTGCGATTGCGAGTTTACATCTTGCAAACTGTTCTCAGAAATACATTAAATAAACTTGCAACTGTGAGATATAACATCAGAATTACGTTATATAAAGTCACAAGTGCAAATTATAAAGTTGTAGTTACGAGATATAAAGTCAGAATTGCGAGATATAAAGTCAGAATTGCAAGTTATAAAGTCAGAATTACATGATATAAAGTCAGAATTGCGAGATAAAGTCAGAATTGCGAGATTTAAAATCAGAATTGTGTTATAAAGTCAGAATTGCGAGATATAAAGTCAGAATTACATGATATAAAGTCAGAATTGCAAGTTATAAAGTCAGAATTACATGATATAAGGTCAGAATTGCAAGTTATAAAGTCAGAATTGCGAGATATAAAGTCAGAATTGCGAGATATAACGTCAGAATTGTGAGATATAAAGTCAGAATTGCGAGATATAAAGTCAGAATTGCATGATATAAAGTCAGAATTGCAAGTTATAAAGTCAGAATTGCAAGTTATAAAGTCAGAATTAAATGATATAAAGTCAGAATTGTGAGATATAAAGTCAGAATTGCGAGATATAAAGTCAGAATTACATGATATAAAGTCAGAATTGCAAGTTATAAAGTCAGAATTACATGATATAAAGTCAGAATTGCAAGTTATAAAGTCAGAATTACATGATATAAAGTCAGAATTGCGAGATTTAAAATCAGAATTGTGTTATAAAGTCAGAATTGTGAGATATAAAGTCAGAATTGCGAGATATAAAGTCAGAATTACATGATATAAAGTCAGAATTGCAAGTTATAAAGTCAGAATTACATGATATAAAGTCAGAATTGCAAGTTATAAAGTCAGAATTACATGATTTAAAGTCAGAATTGCGAGATTTAAAGTCAGAATTGCGAGATATAAAGTCAGAATTACATGATATAAAGTCAGAATTGCAAGTTATAAAGTCAGAATTACATGATATAAGGTCAGAATTGCAAGTTATAAAGTCAGAATTACATGATATAAAGTCAGAATTGTGAGATATAAAGTCAGAATTGCGAGATATAAAGTCAGAATTACATGATATAAAGTCAGAATTGTGAGATATAAAGTCAGAATTACATGATATAAAGTCAGAATTGTGAGATATAAAGTCAGAATTGCGAGATATAAAGTCAGAATTGCATGATATAAAGTCAGAATTGCAAGTTATAAAGTCAGAATTGCAAGTTATAAAGTCAGAATTGTGAGATATAAAGTCAGAATTGCGAGATATAAAGTCAGAATTGCGAGATATAAAGTCAGAATTACATGATATAAAGTCAGAATTGTGAGATATAAAGTCAGAATTACATGATATAAAGTCAGAATTGTGAGATATAAAGTCAGAATTGCGAGATATAAAGTCAGAATTGCATGATATAAAGTCAGAATTGCAAGTTATAAAGTCAGAATTGCAAGTTATAAAGTCAGAATTGTGAGATATAAAGTCAGAATTGCGAGATATAAAGTCAGAATTGCGAGATATAAAGTCAGAATTACATGATATAAAGTCAGAATTGCAAGTTATAAAGTCAGAATTAAATGACATAAAGTCAGAATTGCGAGATATAAAGTCAGAATTACATGATATAAAGTCAGAATTGCAAGTTATAAAGTCAGAATTAAATGACATAAAGTCAGAATTGTGAGATATAAAGTCAGAATTGCGAGATATAAAGTCAGAATTACATGATATAAAGTCAGAATTACATGATATAAAGTCAGAATTACATGATATAAAGTCAGAATTGCAAGTTATAAAGTCAGAATTGCAAGTTATAAAGTCAGAATTGTGAGATATAAAGTCAGAATTGAGATATAAAGTCAGAATTGCAAGTTATAAAGTCAGAATTGCAAGTTATAAAGTCAGAATTGTGAGATATAAAGTCAGAATTGCGAGATATAAAGTCAGAATTGCGAGATATAAAGTCAGAATTACATGATATAAAGTCAGAATTGTGAGATATAAAGTCAGAATTACATGATATAAAGTCAGAATTGTGAGATATAAAGTCAGAATTGCGAGATATAAAGTCAGAATTGCATGATATAAAGTCAGAATTGCAAGTTATAAAGTCAGAATTGCAAGTTATAAAGTCAGAATTGTGAGATATAAAGTCAGAATTGCGAGATATAAAGTCAGAATTGCGAGATATAAAGTCAGAATTACATGATATAAAGTCAGAATTGCAAGTTATAAAGTCAGAATTAAATGACATAAAGTCAGAATTGCGAGATATAAAGTCAGAATTACATGATATAAAGTCAGAATTGCAAGTTATAAAGTCAGAATTAAATGACATAAAGTCAGAATTGTGAGATATAAAGTCAGAATTGCGAGATATAAAGTCAGAATTGTGAGATATAAAGTCAGAATTGTGAGATATAAAGTCAGAATTGCGAGATATAGTCAGAATTACATGATATAAAGTCAGAATTACATGATATAAAGTCAGAATTACATGATATAAAGTCAGAATTGCAAGTTATAAAGTCAGAATTGCAAGTTATAAAGTCAGAATTAAATGATATAAAGTCAGAATTGCAAGTTATAAAGTCAGAATTGCAAGTTATAAAGTCAGAATTAAATGATATAAAGTCAGAATTGCAAGTTATAAAGTCAGAATTGCAAGTTATAAAGTCAGAATTAAATGATATAAAGTCAGAATTGCAAGTTATAAAGTCAGAATTGTGAGATATAAAGTCAGAATTGCGAGATATAAAGTCAGAATTGCGAGATTTAAACTCTGAGAAAAGAAGTCAGAATTATAAGATAAAAGTCGCAATTACCTCTTTAATTTTTTATTTAGTGGCGGAAACAAGCTTCTATAACGAAGAGTGCGGTAAAACTATACAAAATAGTAAACAAAGCAGCATATCCTTCACTGTTTTTGTTTTCGTTCTTGTTCTAAACTTAGCATTCACCTGCAGATCCACTACTTCTCTTCTATTCTTCTGAGTGAATGTTCTGTACATGACAAGACTTAGTGCTGCCCTCCGATGTCTGCTAGTATAAAAAAGCAACTGTATTGTGCATTCGTCAAACACATCCAACTTCGAAAGCTGTATGGGCACGACTATGAGCGAGACGAAAGTGAAATACACCTGGGCCTTCAGACTCCACAGGTGCAGGTGACCTATAAAAGCCAAACTGTTGCTGTCACAGAGGCATTGTGCAGTATTTTTAGGTGTAGTGTGCGTCCTATATTTTGGCCTCTATAGCCAGGTCGTGACCTTATCTCCAGCTGGGCCATTTATCCATTTCTATATCTGAATATTGACCAGCATTGTGCTCACAAAACCAAATCAGCAGTCCCGATAACATCAGGATTGGCCATAAGGTCACCATGACCACCAAACATCTGATCCCATATACCATATTATGTAAGCCATGTCACATGTTGTAGTGCATTGGCAATGTTTAAGGTTTTTAGTAAAGTTCTGTCGCTTTACAAAAGGAATATTCAACAACTTCTGTAAAACTGAATAAATGAAATATAAAAAAATAAAATGTGTAAAAAAATAAAATTTTTGTTGGCGAATGAGAATGATCTGCGTCTTCATCATGCAGATGATGTTACGTCACTTCATGAGGTTCCCATGGCAACAGAGGGAAAATAATGGCGCTTTACTTGTGCGACGTAAACGCAACATTTTTCAACTTTCTGCTAAGATACATGTGACTTTTTGCAACGAAAATACAGGGATTATGAAATCATGCATATTTGCTTGCTGAAATCGGCGATTTATATGGTGAAAGTGCGGCGTATTTGACAAAATGCGACCCCCGCATAAATACGCGGACTTTGGCTGATTATGCATGAAATCGAGCGATCGCATAATCGCGTCTTTCTGGAGGGACTGTAAGTTACGAGTTTCTGCCTCCACTGCCGTACTGAGAGGCTTGCTATTGGTTGGTGCTGCAGATTTGAGTTTCAAAGTTCACTCAACTTTAACCTGATGCGACATTCGCAGAACCAATGGAAGTCCATCAGGCAGAATTCTTCATGTCCCATTAAAATCGCTGAGCAACGGTAAATGCGACCGCACCATTAAACAGCAATTGAACTTCGTATTCGAGCGCCCAGTAGTCCCCACTTACCTTTGGTCCACAAAGACAAACTTCCCATCAATGGCATGCCGCGAGATATACTCCGTCGGCTTCACCCGGATGTCTCCATTCATAGCTTGTGGAACGATGTGAGGATGCAATCGGCCAATGGCCACTAAGCAGCTGAGATTACAGCCTTCATTATCAGGCTCATTGTCTTCATCTAAGCCCATCTTAGTGGGCGGCCAGCTCTTCAGATAGCCAGTGCTGTGGATGGTGCAGAAGCTCTTGCGATCGGCTGCAAGGAGAACAAACCAACAGTTATGAGGATGAATCGTTGTCTTTGAATGTTTATTAAATATTGGGCCCGCCTCCTTCTCACACACTCGTCTTATTCGTTCCAGTTGAACAGTGTTGGTGTCCAAGTATTGTGCATAATTTTACTCATTCCCACAGGTTTGACACTCGCAGCAAAAGCGCATGCATAAAGCTGCCTCTCAAACAGCTTGCGAGTACCAAATTTAGTTCTTTTTTTGTGGCTTATTGCGCTTAAACAGTCAAATGCACACAAAATAATGTCAGAATGACTGTCTTGGCGAGTATTCGGGTACATACAGTGAGTTTTGGAACTGAAATAGTTGAGAGAAAACGCATGTTGTGTAACAGTATATTGGATCCGTGCATAAGCTCTTAAAGTGACAGCAGCCTAATAAACCTGCTGCCGTCTGTCGCGTTAATCAAAGAACAAAAGACAAAGAGAAAATATTTATTATAAATTATAAATATTTATTTGACATTTGATTAAAGGTTCAGTATTTAGCGGCATCTAGCGGTGAGGTTGCGAATTACAACCAACGGCTCAGTCCAACTCTCACCCCTCCCTTTCGAAGAACAGAGAAGCTACGGTGGCCGACACAGGACAAAGATGTCGTCGTCTGAGACAGCAGAAAGTAGCCAGTCAAGAAATGAGGCTCTGTAGAGCAGTTTGTGCGTTTAGAGCTTCCATGTACGGGGACACGCAGTGTATGTAGATAGAAATGGTTCGTTTTAAGGTAATAAAAACGTAACGGTTCATTATGTAAGGTCTTTATACACCACTGAAAACATAGTGATGTATATTATATTGCATTTCTGTCAATAGATCCCCCTAAATAGCCTTTAATTTCTGTATATTTCTTACCCGAACACTACTGTTATAATGTTTCAGGTGAGTCTGTTCATTTCATTTGTATTTATTTATTTATTTTGAGTTCCAAATAAAACCGTATGTAAGCTATTGCAGCAAAATTACCCAAATTGAAAAAAAATGAGATAATAATAAAATATGTGTGTCAGTTTTACCTGTGGTATTGAAAATGGTATTGAACATCGATACGTTTCAAGGTATTGTATCAAAGTTTGAAATTCCAGCATCGCGACAACACTAATTCAAAGTAAACGAAGAACTGATTTACCGTTCTTTTTGGAGCAAGTCGAGGAAAAATCTTTTTCCTCCATTTTGACAAGGGACCTGTTGCACTTCATTCTGCAGAAGAAGGAGCGTCTGGCCCCCGAGCACAATCTGGAGGGACTAGGGGCGATGTCTGTCCTGACTCGCAGCCCAGCTGAGAAAATAATGCACAGATCAATTCAAAAACTGTTCAAATTAAATGTATATAATTAAAGGCTGGAATACACCACACAGCTTCTATACAGATTTGTGTTGGAGTCTCGGAGTTGACAGAAATTCCATAATATTATGTAGTGCATGATTCCATCCAATCAGAGTATATTATGATATTTTAATCTCCTACCAACGAGACGCATGACGCTCCGAGAGTTTATTGTATTCAAAATGAGAGTGCGATCCTAGGCCGAGTTTTTCCTCTGTAACCAATATGTATAATTCCAAAAGATGTATGATGCCTAAAGTTTTAAAATAGGATCCGATTTCCTGTAGTGTACTCCAGCATTTACTGTTTTGCTTGCACAATGCTGTAGTTCAGGCACTAACTTACTTTTAGCATCAATGAGTCTCTCCCGTGGTGCTGTGTCAGATGACGAGAGCTGCTCTTTGACTTTCGCGATGTCTTTAGGATGCAAATAATCAAACAAACTCTGGCCAATCAGGTCATTCTGTAAGACGACAATATGAGTCACTTCACAGCCTGATGAGTTCATGTTATGGACGTTACGAACCATAAGTAGGACTTACCTGACTGTAATTTAGAATTTTGTAGACTGACTCTGACACAAAAAGAATCTTCCCCCGATCACAGCCCACAACAAATAGAAAACCATCAGCAGCCTGAGAACCAGAGTGAATCACCAGTGAATAACAGCCAGGGATTATCACTCAGCTTAACACAACATTTCTTTAGGTCACCTACCCTTAATATTAAGTGCTTCAGCTCATCGTCCGATAAAAAGTCTGGCTTGTAGTTAGCTTCAGTATAAGGGTTTGCAGCACCTTTAAAAGACATATGCATGAGAGGGGTTGGAGTAACAAAATACAAGTGACTTAGTAACGTATTTAAAATACAAAATCTGAGTGACTGTATTTCATTAGTTCCATTTTAAATGGGTGGTAATCAGATTACAGTTCCATCTGAAAAGTGATTACTTTGAGTTTTAATGTCATTTAAACAGCGATTGGTGATTCTCTGACTCTGACCGTCTGAAAAAGACGAGTTCAGTTTCATGTTTTCCACTGTTTTCATGTTTTGGGAGTCATTTTATAATTCACTCGTCACTGCAACTTTTTCTCTCAATTAGTTTTTTCCCTTCACAGTTGGGAGTTTGTGTTTCACAATTCTGACTTCTTTTTCTCAGAATTGCGAGATTTAAACTCACAATTGCAAGTTATAAAGTCAGAATTGGGCGATATGAACTTGCAATACTGACTTTTTTTCTTGCAATTGTGAATTTAGTATGCGAGTTCATATCTCATATGCTTGACTTTTCTCAATATTGCGAGTTTATATCTCATAATTCTGACTTTTCTCAATATTGCGAGTTTATATCTCACAATTCTGACTTTATAACTCACAATTGCAACTTTATATCACGCAATTCTGAGGGAAAAAGTCAGAATTGTGAGATAAAAACTCACAATGACCTTTTTTGTGTTTGTTCCACACTTATTAGTGTTCCAAAGTATTCTAAAGTATTTAGATTAAGTGACTAAACTTGAGTAACGTAACGAAATACGTTACTAATGACTTTTTAAAGCACGTATTTTGTAATCTGTAGTGAAATACATTTTAAAAGTAACCCACCCAGCGCTGTGCACAAGTAATCGATTAGTACTTGTTGTGACTATGAGAAACTTGCGTTCAAAAGGCAAGGCCTGGGCCCGAAGAAACTTTGTGTTCATTTGGGGCAACGTAAAACTTTTTGTTAGCAAAAGTTCCCAATCTCATATACTTGCCATCAACCATGTCCCCTTAGAGTCTCCAAAGAGATCGACTGACCAATATAGTGAATTTATGTTACAGTACTCAGCAACAAAATTACTTGAAGATGACATTTAAAATCCCAGCCAGGCCATAATGGTTCTATGGGAATGACAGAGTGAATCTCACCTCGAAGTGTTTTCATATGCTGGACTGCCATGCGCAGCACGGTGAGTTTGTCCAGCTTGCGGGACATGGCATTACAGGTAGGCACTAATGAAGCCAGCTCATCGATAAAGCTGTTCATTTTATCTCTGCGTCTCTTCTCGATCTGACTGTGAGCCTCCCTGCTGACAACCAAGAATCCAATACAACGTTACACTTGGAAAAAACGGCATATGATCTACAACACTGTCTGAAATACAGCACCTTGCGTTCTAAATCTGCTGATCAACCTTGTTGAGAGAAAAATGATGCGCTTAATATCTGAGAAATTAATCAATTATGTAGGCTAAGTATAAAAACCAGATACAGACTAGCTATTATTATTATTAATTTTTTTTTTTTTTTTGGAAAATGGTCAGAATTAATTCAGTTTACCTTCCAAGTTGTTTGTCCTTTTCTGTGTCCATACTGTCCCTTAAAAATGAACAGTAAACAAATATATTAGCTTAAATAATTCAGGAGTCAACCTACATGAAGTACTTTGAATTCAAATGCATGAAACCTTTACATTGCAAGTTAAACGGACAACATACTTCTCAAAAACCTAATATTTCTAAAAAAAAAAAATAATAATAATTTTTCTCCTCCTTGTTAATTGTCATTATAGTCCATAAATGATTAGGTTATGGACACCTCTAATTAATTGCCCTTCATAATTCCCGACAATACGGTCCCAGAAACTGTGACTTGATATGATGTACCTCCCATTTCGTCACCATCAGCTCCAGCTTGGGTCGTTTCATAATGGATGGTTTCATAACTGACCGTAATGAGAGCGATTTAACACGCTGTTTACCTGAGGGCGAACGCCGCGATAACATCACTGCAGATTTTTTTTCTGTTGGTTAAGTAACTTTTTAGTTACCCGAACCCCTATGACCTCAATTGTTTACTTGGAAGTAAAGCCTGAGATTTAAGCAAAATATCAAATATAATGGATCTGTTCTTGTTTGCAAACAATTAAAATAACCAGTTTCATACTCTTTATAATAACATGCCAGATCCTCAAGGATTACAAACCCTGGGATAGGAAACCCTGCATTACAAGTTATTGTTAAATCGAACAAATTCATATCTGCATACAATGCTATTTTACCTGATATTTAAACACAGACAGTTATTAAAAGGGGTTAATTCACTTATTCATTGTGACTGTAAATTGTGTTGTTTATGTGCACACACTGTTTGCACATAACAAAGACAATTAATGCAAATCAAGTAATGGCACAAACATTATAATTGACAATGAATCGGCTCGTTAAAATGCAGAACGTGCTCTTGATGAATAACTAAAGTTATGATCAGTATAGAGTTGTCTCAAACATCTCTTTTGCATCTATTTCCAGCAATGACCCAGAACCGTTCAAGATCCAAAAAGCTACTAAAACATATTTAAAACAGTTCATGTGAGTACAGTGGTTCAACCTTAATATTAAAAAGTGACGAGAATACTTTTTGTGCACCAAAAAAACCATATCTAGTGATGGACGATTTCAAAACACTGATTCATGAAGCTTTACGAATCTTTTGTTTCGAATCGGTGATTCGGTTCAAACTGCCAAAGTCAGGTGAAGTATTGAAATGACGAATCACGTGACGAAGCCTCGTTTACTGAAATCACGTGACTTTGGCGCTGATTCGAAACAAAAGATTCGAGGTCTTACAGGTGTAGAGCGATGAACATATGGAGTAATCTATAGTAAGTCTAATTTTAATAGAAAGGAGCTGAAAATATTAACTTATTGAATAATTATTACATTTTGGGTGCTGGGAGAGTAAACAGTTGGGTTTCTGTGTGGAAATACTGTTTAATGAATTTCCCTTTAATTGTGTAATTGAGTCTGATAGTCCATTTGTAAAACACGGAATGCCAGCCCAATGTTTGTGGGTGTTTAGTTAGTGACTTTATAGGGTGTGTTCACACTTGGCAAGTTTGGTTTGAAAACAAACTCTGATGTGATTGCTCTATTATTTTATCTGCACCAAGTGTGAATGCTGCCATCCGAACTGTGGTGCACAGCAAAAGTTGGGCGTCAGTCTGCTTTCATGAATGCAACATGGACCAAAGAATCTAACCAGGATCTCAAGATGCAAGGACAGAATGCCTGGTTCTTCTCATCATAATCCCTATGTTGCCCATTACAGTTCAGTACAGGCTTTGGAATCGCCGTCTCCTTGCAGCAGATCATCATTTGTTTGTGCGACAGAGGAATTCCTGGACTCTGTGGCAAGCAAGGCGGGGACAAGAGCCGTGGGAGCGGAGCGAGACCGTTGACTAGTCTCACGGAGGAGCTCAGGCTACGTCTACATTAATTTGGATTCATTTGAAAATGCCGTTTTTGTTCCAAAACATTTCCGAAGGTTTTTCGTCCACATGGAAACGTCAGAAAACGCTAAATTCACCTTACTACGCATGTAAAAACCCTCATTAATCAGTCCCTCCAGAAAAACGCGATTATGCGATCGCTTGATTTGATACATAATCAGCCAAAGTCCGCATATTTATGCGGGGGTCGGATTTTTTCAAATACTCCGCACTTTTGCCGCTAGCATGATTTCATAATCCCTGTATTTTTGTTGCAAAAAGTCACATAAATCTTAGCAGAAAATTGAAAACGTTTACTTCGCACAAGTAAAGCGCCATTATTTTCCCCCTGTTGCCATGAGAACCTTATGAAGTGACGTAATGACGCGACGTGAACATCATCTGCAAACCCCGCGGTAAAACCGTGATGAAGACGCAGATCATTCTCATTCGCCAACAGAAAGAAGTGCAAAAGAGCGAAGCAGTTTCCCGCTGTGTCACATGACAGTGGGGGTTGAATTATTTTAACGGCATGTCGGACCGCAGACGACGCTGTATATTAGTAGTGTGTAAAATAATTCACGTTGCAGTAAGAGATGCACTTTGTGCATTAAAATCACTTAATTTAACAGAAGATCTCTGTTTTGTAGAGTTACCTGTGTGAAACAGGAAGCACACATTATATTTTTTTTATATTTTATTTATTCATTTTTACCGAAGAATATTCCTTTTGTAAAGCTACAGAACTTGTTTGACTCAATGTTTTGTAAGTTTGATTCATGTGTTAATGAAGGTCTGAAATATAACAGAATGAAAACTTCAATATTCTGTGATTTATGAACTCTATTAAGTGATCAGAAATGACTCTGTACATGAAGGCAGTATCTAGTGAGAACAGAGAATCACCTTTTCTTCCTCTTTTGCATTAAACCGCAGTTTTTGCAAGTTCCCGCAATTTCGTCGCATAAAATTGCAAAAAATATCCCCCATATTCCATCGTGTTTTTTAAGAAAACGTGCCGCATAATCAAGGATTTTTGCCCGCAACAATCACAAAAATTTTTTTTCAGTTTTTCTGGAGGGACTGATAAAATCTCACTGAGATGATCCAGACGGAACAGACATGATAAAGTTAACGCGCCATACTTCTGGCAGGATTGTTTTATTTAGCGAATTACCTCACCATTCACTGATGAGTCCAGGTCGCACTCACTCACCATCGTTTGGTCTAAAATGCAACCGCTCTCATGTTTTGCCGCAATGGGAGTAAATTTTCTGTCATCTTTGCAAGGATGAATGTGTGAATAGCACATAACAGGCACAATAGAGATATAAACATGAATATCTATTGGTGCAATATGCGTCACATGACTAAACTTGTGGATGGAAGGCCAAAGCGGAGAGAAAAAGATGTTTTAAAATATAATATAATAATATAATAATAATAATAATATAAACGTATTAGAGTGGAGACCTCAGAAGGAGGAGTGACTACAGTGCAAGACAAGAGAGGACCAGGTCTGGACCATTTATGTTGTTGTTATTGTTATCGAAGTTCTTGCTGAACATTCGCCGGAACATTCTTCCCTGAAAGTGAACTTCGTTACAGACTCCTTTACATATTTAATAAGCTCTTCATGAGTTTTTAGCTGGTAAAAAATACCATCATATGTACACACGTACATATTGCCCCTACAACAAGCACATTTACCCCGGCACACTGTGTTGGAGGTTCGGTAGAACGATAGACATCACAAAAGCCGTTTTTTGTTTTGCATCTTTACGTTTGGTGTTAGAAATGATGTTGTGAACACCAAGCAAACCAAAGTGTGACTACAAGTGTGAACAGTAAAGTGAGGATTTGGATATCAAAAAGGAGCTGGAGTACATTTGTCTTAAAATAAGCACAGACTGGACAGTTTGAGCAGTTAGCATCTCTTCATCCATACTCACTGACCGTTCGCTCTCAGGGGATTGTGTGAGCTGTGAGCTCGGGATGAGGAATCTCATCCATGAAGCCTCAGATCTAAGAGGATAAAATTGGTATTTTTCTCAAAATCAAACGGGTGAGTTGATACAATCATTTTTTTTTCCTTATTAAATTAGATGAATGATGTGCCTGTCTTTAAAGAGAGACACAAACACTTACAAAGATGTACTCTGACAGTACCATGATGCTTCAGTGATGATTTTTATCATCGAAACTGTTCATGCGCCCTGGTTATAGCTTTTTGTAATTGAATGAACACTTTTATTCACATTTTATACTATCGTAAAAGTCATTTTAATGTTTTGATACTCACTCAAAAGAATATCCGTTGATTCTGTGAAAAGAAAGACATTGACAAACTCAATTTTATGTAATCTCATATTAAAAGAATAAGAAAATTCTGTCATTATTTACTCACCTTTGTGTAATTTCGGACCTCAAAGGGTCCGTTCATACACCCACAACGCAAGTGTTTTTTGCTAGTTTCATTGATTTTCACGTCCTGCGTGAAAAATGCATTTGTGCGCCCGTGGGCGTGCTGGTCTGAAAACGAGGTGTTTTCGGGCGCATTGTTGGTGTGTTGCTATTTTGAGGCAACTGAAAAAGATTGCGCCATTTACCATGTAATGAATTCGGTCTGTTGTCATCTGTCCACTTGCCACCAGATGTCTCGTCACACTAACTACACTAAGTCACTGATCAGCCCAGCCAGCTGTAGCACATTACCTTGATCTTATTACACTATATAAGCACCACTCTCACATTCTCTGCGAAGTATTGTTAATCCCAGTATTACAATTTCAAGCGTTATATCCCTGTCTTATTTACCTGCTTCCTGATCCTGCCTGTTCCTTTGCTTTTTGATGTTTATCTGCCTGCCTTTTTGACCTTTTGCCTGGATTCTCCCTACGAGCCTGCCTGTTCCCTGCCACTACTGTTTGCTGTTGAGATGACCATTGCCTGTCTGACTACGTTTACAAATAAAGCTGCTTTCGGATTTCAACCCGCTGACTCGTCATTATAGACCAACAAAGTATTTATTTATTTTCGTTATTTAAGGAGCGCGTGAGTAATATGCGCCTTGTTACACGCACAGGGACACGGAGCAGCACACAAACATACCAAATATAAAAAATAAAAAGTATTAGAAAATGTAAAAGATTATTATTGTGTGCATAAAGATGAAAATGCTCTGGTGGAATCCGGCTTGTCCCGTGGATGGACTGCTTGCGCACGAGCAGATCCGTTTCCTTGTTAGAGAAGCGTTCCGTTTTTCTGCTTGCAATCGGTTCCCATTGACTTCCATTGAATTAACAAAAAATAAAAAGGAAGTCATTGGGAACCGAAACCATTCTTAAAAATATCTTCTTTTTTGTCCCACAGAACAAAAAAAAAAAGTCAAGGTTTTGAATGATTTATGGGTGAGTAAATGATGACAGATTCTTTTTTTTTTTTGGTGGACTATACAAAATATGCCAAATCATGGCATCTTACAGTAAATCTTTACGGTTTAAAACTGAGAAGAATGATAGTGAACTTCTGTGACAGACAAGTATGTGAGTGGAGAGGAGTGACAGCAAGTTCCCTCCACATTTAAAACATTCTAATTACTTCCATTGTGGTCCATTCCGGGTTTTCAATTTCCCGCCTCTCACTTGCGCAGTTCTCATAATTTACATACGAGGGGGATGAATTAATATGATAAGATTGTTTGGAATAAGCGTTTTATTATCTACATCGTATTTAGTATTTTTGATATCTTCAGGATAATACTTCATAAATTCCCTTTTTCAGTATTGTCGCTAATAAGAGTATCAATACTGTGTTTAACTGTGTTTGTTTTGGAATGATGTCAGCGTGAGTGAGAAAGAACACAGATGTTTGGAAAGTTAGATCAGACGTTCCCTGTTCCGCATCTCACAAACTTTACGCTACCGTCCAATAGTTGTCTCAGAAGAAGTCTCATCAAAGCTGCATATTTTAAAACGCAAGTTATTCCTTTGAGGGTAATGCTGAATTTTTAGCAGCATTTAATCCAGTCTTCAGATTTAGTGCTCAAGAAACATTACTTTATGATGCTTAATATTTTTGTGGAAACTGATACTTCAGGATTCTTCCAAGTTAACAAGAACAGCATTTTCTTTTGTAACATTAGAAATGTCTTTACTGTCACGTTTCATCAAAACAATGGGATTTTGCTGAATAAAACTATTAGTTTCTTTCAAAATTTTGGTCATACTTTCCATATTTCGCACACGCTTTCTCACAGAACTAGACATTGGGTCCACAAACGTGAGGATCTCGTAGGATCCGCTCTTACTGATAGTCGGTGATGCTGCCCTTCCTCTTGCGGCTGTAGTCCATGCCTGGCGTTCCCATGGAGCTGCTGATGAGGTCAGTGGAACTGGAAGACATGAACTCATTCATTGTGGAGGAGATGTCCATTCTTTGGTCAGTCATTACATCATCTGCAAAATACAAACATACATGTAACTCCTTCATGTTTTTTGTGTTCTGTTATTGTGAAAACAATATTGGAAAACATTGCTTTTACATGTAATTAAAGATGTACAAACAATCCCTTAAATCTGAATTTTGTACATTAATGAGCAGAAATTAAAAATATAAAAGGGAACGTTCCTTAAACTCACCACAGAGAAAAGCGAGGGCTCTTCCTTCACCATTTCCCGAGGCTGTCTGACGGGATCTTCCTCTGCAAGAGAACAGAGTTGTGTTAAACAGGGATATATAATCTCCACCCTGACAATGCTTGACTATTTCGTAACCTGGACACTAGAGAGGGTCTGGATGATGCAAGTGAGCCGACAGCAGCTCCTCAACGTAATATACGGGGGACTCCAAAAGTCCGAGGACAATAGTAAACATTTGGTATTGTAATAAATAAATAAATAAGTGAAAAAGTTTTGCTTCAGAGCTTTGGTCATCAAGTTAAGCATTTAAATATCTTATTCACAAGATATTTGATTATTAGGAGATAACATGACAACTGATATTTACAAGCATTTTATAGTTATTAAGATCTCACTGATTTGCATTACAAGATATCAGAATCTTAATTTTCAGCAATATAAATATCATCAACTGATGAGCCATAAACGCCTGATGTATTCAATATGATAGCACATACAAAAACACACGCGCAAACTACTTTTTTGTTTTCCGATTCTATTTCCGATCTCTAAATAAACACAAAAAGTTTGATTTTTAGGCCTTTTATTTCATATATCGGGCTTTACAGGGTTTAGTAAAAAAGTTCTTCATTAGCAAGCTTTATGCCAAAAGAAAAAAAGTAAATACAGTGCTTTTATTATTTATGTGTTTGTATAGATTTAGAAAAGATTCCTAATAGGTGCATTTTCACAAATTCTATCAAAGTTGATTAACAATTAGCATACAGTTTGGATATGGTTCTGTTCTGGGTGAGAATTCCCTGCCCATCCATTAGAAAACCAGTGCACAAGAGGAAAAATGCAAGTGATTAAGCAAGTAAACATCGAAGTACAGACAGAAGGGTTCTTCTTCTTCGGAGCATTCCAATGGAATATTTCCATAAATGACATGCCATTTGGAATGAGGAAAGTGAAGATCAACATCGATCAAGCGGCTGATAGCTTATGGTTTGCATCTGTGGTCCCAGTTTTCGTTTTGAGTGATGAATACAGACAACCACCACCTACTGGCGTGGACAGTTATTGCAGTTGCAGAACATGCTTGTTGGCTGTAGTCTTGCATCACAACTGAAGTAAGACAACAACAACTCCCATGATTCCACAGTCCAACACAACATCAAGCCATGACACTGTTAGTGTTCGAATAAGCGACCTCTAGTGGCGAAACTTACATACTGTGCATTTTAGCAACAAACAGACAGCATGTTGGCAATAAACAGACACGCCTAAAGTCATTTTTCTAATAATAACCAGATAAGCCTAAACAAGCATGCTACTGATACCGGGATAAGATAAAGCACGGCATGTTGGCAATAATAATCAGATGAGTTTAAAGCAGTGAGCATGTTTCCAATAATAACCAGATAAGCCTTAGCAGCAATAAGCACATTACACTAGGCTTAAAGGATTAGTTCACTTTCAAATGAAAATTACCCCAAGATTCACTCAGCCTCAAGCCATCCTAAGTGTAAATGACTTTCTTCTTTCTGATGAACACAATTTGAGTTATATTAATAAATATCCTGACATATTCAGGCTTTATCACTGCAATTAACAGGTCCGATGAGTTTGAAGCTCAAGAAAGTGCATCCATCCACTGTTAATGTACACTGATCCGCAGGTTAATAAAGGGATTCAGAAGTGAAGCGATGCATTTGTTGAAGAAAAATCCATATTTAACAAGTTATGAAGTAAAATATCTAGCTTCTGCCTTCAGTGTTCAACTTGCATAAAAGCTTTGCAATTACGTACCGTAAACGTTTTGAACTGCGAGAGGCGATACACTTTCTTCGTAAGTTGAATACGGAAGACGGTCTGACGTAATCTTGGAATCATTTTCATTTTAAAGTGAACTAATCCTTTAAGGAACAAGCGTGATCCTGGTACCTTAGTACAGTATGTTGGCAATAATACTAGATATAAACAGCAATTGGTGATTCTCTGACTCGGACAGTCTGAAAAAGGAGTTTTTTCCCCCCTCACAATTGTGTGTTTGCATTTCACAATTCTGACTTCTTTTTCTCAGAATTGCGAGATTTAAACTCACAATTGCAAGTTATAAAGTCAGAATTGGGAGAAATGAACTTGCAATACTGACTTTTCTTCTTGCAATTGTGAATTTAGTGTGTGAGTTTATATCTCATAATTCTGACTTTTCTCAATATTGTGAGTTTATATCTCATAATTCTGACTTTTCTCAATATTGTGAGTTTATATCTCATAATTCTGACTTTTCTCAATATTGTGAGTTTATATCTCATAATTCTGACTTTTCTCAATATTGAGAGTTTATATCTCATAATTCTGACTTTTCTCAATATTGCGAGTTTATATCTCATAATTCTGACTTTTCTCAATATTGTGAGTTTATATCTCATAATTCTGACTTTTCTCAATATTGCGAGTTTATATCTCATAATTCTGACTTTTCTCAATATTGTGAGTTTATATCTCATAATTCTGACTTTTCTCAATATTGCGAGTTTATATCTCATAATTCTGACTTTTCTCAATATTGCGAGTTTATATCTCATAATTCTGACTTTTCTCAATATTGCGAGTTTATATCTCATAATTCTGACTTTTCTCAATATTGCGAGTTTATATCTCATAATTCTGACTTTTCTCAATATTGCGAGTTTATATCTCATAATTCTGACTTTTCTCAATATTGCGAGTTTATATCTCATAATTCTGACTTTTCTCAATATTGTCAGTTTATATCTCATAATTCTGACTTTTCTCAATATTGCGAGTTTATATCTCATAATTCTGACTTTTCTCAATATTGTCAGTTTATATCTCATAATTCTGACTTTTCTCAATATTGTGAGTTTATATCTCATAATTCTGACTTTTCTCAATATTGCGAGTTTATATCTCATAATTCTGACTTTTCTCAATATTGCGAGTTTATATCTCATAATTCTGACTTTTCTCAATATTGTGAGTTTATATCTCATAATTCTAACTTTTCTCAATATTGAGAGTTTATATCTCATAATTCTGACTTTTCTCAATATTGCGAGTTTATATCTCATAATTCTGACTTTTCTCAATATTGCGAGTTTATATCTCATAATTCTGACTTTTCTCAATATTGCGAGTTTATATCTCATAATTCTGACTTTTCTCAATATTGCGAGTTTATATCTCATAATTCTGACTTTTCTCAATATTGCGAGTTTATATCTCATAATTCTGACTTTTCTCAATATTGTCAGTTTATATCTCATAATTCTGACTTTTCTCAATATTGTGAGTTTATATCTCATAATTCTGACTTTTCTCAATATTGTGAGTTTATATCTCATAATTCTGACTTTTCTCAATATTGCGAGTTTATATCTCATAATTCTGACTTTTCTCAATATTGTGAGTTTATATCTCATAATTCTGACTTTTCTCAATATTGTGAGTTTATATCCCATAATTCTGACTTTTCTCAATATTGTGAGTTTATATCTCATAATTCTGACTTTTCTCAATATTGTGAGTTTATATCCCATAATTCTGACTTTTCTCAATATTGTGAGTTTATATCTCATAATTCTGACTTTTCTCAATATTGTGAGTTTATATCTCATAATTCTGACTTTTCTCAATATTGCGAGTTTATATCTCATAATTCTGACTTTTCTCAATATTGTGAGTTTATATCCCATAATTCTGACTTTTCTCAATATTGTGAGTTTATATCTCATAATTCTGACTTTTCTCAATATTGTGAGTTTATATCCCATAATTCTGACTTTTCTCAATATTGTGAGTTTATATCTCATAATTTTGACTTTTCTCAATATTGTGAGTTTATATCCCATAATTCTGACTTTTCTCAATATTGTGAGTTTATATCTCATAATTCTGACTTTTCTCAATATTGTGAGTTTATATCTCATAATTCTGACTTTCCTCAATATTGTGAGTTTATATCTCATAATTCTGACTTTTCTCAATATTGTGAGTTTATATCTCATAATTCTGACTTTTCTCAATATTGTGAGTTTATATCTCATAATTCTGACTTTTCTCAATATTGTGAGTTTATATCCCATAATTCTGACTTTTCTCAATATTGTGAGTTTATATCTCATAATTCTGACTTTTCTCAATATTGTGAGTTTATATCTCATAATTCTGACTTTTTTCAATATTGTGAGTTTATATCTCATAATTCTGACTTTTCTCAATATTGTGAGTTTATATCTCATAATTCTGACTTTTCTCAATATTGTGAGTTTATATCCCATAATTCTGACTTTTCTCAATATTGTGAGTTTATATCTCATAATTCTGACTTTTCTCAATATTGTGAGTTTATATCTCATAATTCTGACTTTTCTCAATATTGCGAGTTTATATCTCATAATTCTGACTTTTCTCAATATTGTGAGTTTATATCTCATAATTCTGACTTTTCTCAATATTGTGAGTTTATATCCCATAATTCTGACTTTTCTCAATATTGTGAGTTTATATCTCTGACTTTATAACTCGCAATTGCAACTTTATATCATGCAATTCTGAGGGAAAAAGTCAGAATTGTGAGATTAAAAACTTGCAATGACCTTTTTTGTGTTTGTTTCACACTTATTAGTATTCCAAAGTATTCTAAAGTATTTAGATTAAGTGACTAAACTTGAGTAATGTAACGAAATACGTTACTAATTACTTTTTAAAGCATGTATTTGTAATCTGTAGTGAAATACATTTTAAAAGTAACCCACCCAGCCCTGAATATATATATATATAGGAATGCTGTGATAGGCGTTCAATTCCTATAGGTAGACGTGGATCAACCGCTGATTCAAGCATGACCTCGCCACTATACTTGATTAGTCTTTAATCTACAGACAGAATCTTTACCTACTGTTTCATAAACCAAACCAAATTTAAAATAATAATAAAATAAATGGAATATAGAAAATGCTTTTACATTTAATAATAAGTGATCCAGAAATATATGACGGACAATAACTGTCCTAACGGAGAAGTGCCACATTTATATATTAATTCATCTGAGACTGCTTAGCTTTTCCTCACAATGTAATCTGTTTTCCAGGGAACATCAGATCTTGAAATGAGAGACATCTTTTATTGCATTTCATTGTCAAAAGGCCACGACTCTTCCAAGACTCTCATTCTTCTTTGACTTCATCATTATCTTTGACCTATTTTTCACCAACTGACACTTGATCCAGGTGACCTGACAGACCCAGGGTGCCGTGACACATAATTAAACCTGCTATGTAACACCCTGATCTCCCTACGCCACCACAAGCAACACTCGATTATGCTCTGAGCCAATCATTATAGGTCAGACCGACACCTGCTTCTATTCTTGCCAGTCATTTGTATTGAGAAACTTAAGCTTACAGACAATAAGGCTGGTAATGTGAAAAGAGTGTGACAAATGTATTATGGGATTCTTACAACAGCAAGAATCACTGGAGACTAACCTCGATGAATTCTCTACATTTACATTTATTTCTGTCAGGAATTATAAGGAGCTGCTTGGGCTGAAGGAAAGGTGTATTTTTTAAGCACTCAAAATTCTATATCAATGCTTTTGCATTTCTCTCAAAACTACTGAGAAACGTTGTGTTCGCTTGCTAAACATCTGCATTCTCTCGCAAATCTATCGCGCTTGCATGAGAAATGTCGTGTTCGATCGCAAAACCACTGAAATATAGTTTTTCCACCCAAGTCATATTATTTCCGTCACTTTTAGCGAGTGCACACAAACGTTTCTCGGGGGGGGCACTAAAATTGAGTGAGAATCGCAAAAGTTAAATACATCTAAAATAAAATTTTTACTCCGATCTCTTTTTTTTTCCATCACCATGTTCCCTTAGGGGCTCCGTAAACAGATGGGTAAGGTCTTTTTTTGTTGTTGTTGTTCAATCATTTATATTTATACTTAAAAAAAACAGTCATAATAGTACTCTGAAAAACCATCTTTGATTATAAGTCAATCACTAGATCATATCAAGAAAATCTAGGTTACATGAGCAGAGAGGAAACCAAAGGCTCTGCGTGAGCATATCAGGAGGAAAAGCAACAAAAGTGGTGGTGAATGTAGGTCATTTGAGTCACTTACAGTAGGTTATTATCCTTATTAAAGAGACATAAAAAGGTCTGAAGAGGTGTGATGATTATGTGAGTTATTATCTGATACATTCACCCCACAGTCAGATCACAATATTACAGAGGGGGATCATATAGATCAGTGGTTCTCAAACTGGGGGTCGCGACCCCTGATGATTTCTTTTTTTTTTTTTAAAAGTGGAAAAAATATATAAACCCTATATATTTTTGTTGCAATTAATTTAACTCAATACTTATTAAATGGTGTTTGCAGAAAAGTCTGATTAAAAAAATATATAATGTAATTTGAAATTTTGTCTCAGACATTATATGAGATTACGTCAGCGTCAATCACAATCAAGTGACGTAGGCTACATCACGCGCTGTTGTTCGCTGAAGCTAAAGGTGTTTGGAGGCTACAAACAAATAATACCTGCTTTAAAATGAAACGGTGGTTAATATCCACACTTAATATCTAATGCAAGCACATTTATAAATGCACACAAACACAAGTAGCTTCAAGATATTGTGACATTATGACATTGAAATGTTTATTGTAAATGAAGCACATCGTTTTGATGTGTAAAACTGACATTGATATTGCATTCTATGTGTGATGCTGAGAGAAATGAGGAAGAATTATTCCGCATGACACAGAAATGCTTTATCAAGTACTGAGTGTTTCGGACACGTTGACCGTTGGATTAGAATGAGCGCGTGTGTGTCGCTGCTCGACTGGTTCCTGATGGCAGAACAATGTTCAACCCAACATAGTTGCACAGTTACTTTCCGAGAGAGAACAGGTGGATATCGAGCGGCTCATGCAGAATTGTAACACTGATTTTTCACGTAGAACAATAAAATATAACTTTGTGTGATTTGAGAATGGGCATAAAAGCGATTTGCTGTACATTTCACGTGAGGGGGGGAGGGGGGGTTGAAAAGTTTGAGTTTGAGAACCACTGATATAGATGCATTCTTACTTATACAGTACAGTCATAGTAATCAAATGAAACACAAAATAGTCAAATGTTTAAAAAATAATAATGGTTTGACAGAGTTCAATGGTTTCAAAAACACAGCTTCTTGTATTTACTTTATTGACTGGGGCTTAAAGCAATACTCCACCCAAAAATTAAAATACTGTCATTTAATCACCCAATTGTCTTTTGTTGCACACAGGAGATATTTAGCGGAATGATCATGCTGCTCTTTTCCATACATTTAAAGTTAATAGTTGAGTGTGACGCAAAAACCCTGTCGTGAAATCTCGTTTCAACCCAAACGGAACGTTTCATTGTGACACCGACATTAAATATTTAAAGTACGCCGAGGTTTTATAACAACATTTAAATTCAACGACACATTCGCATGTTAAAAAATACAATATTTTTTTTAACAAGCGTTTTCTGTTTTGTTTTGTTTTTTTATTTGATGCATTTACACTGATCAGGCATAACATTATGACCGGTGAAATGAATAACTCGGATGATCTCTTCTGTTAGTGGGTGGATGTATTAGGCGGCAAGTGAACATTTTGTCCTCAAAGTTGATGTTAGAAGCAGGAAAAATGGATTTGTGCGAGTTTGACAAGAGCCAAATTGTGATGCTAGATGACTGGATCAGAGCATCTCCAAAGCTGCAGTTCTCGTGGGCTGTTCCCGGTCTGCAGGGGTCAGTATCTATCAAGTGGTCCGAGGAAGGAACAGTGGTGAACCGGCGACAGGGTCATGGGCGGCTCATTGATGCACGTGGGGAGCGAAGGCTGGCCCGTGTGGTTCGATCCAACAGACGAGCTCCTGTAGCTCAAACTGCTCAAGAAGTCAATGATAGAAAGGTGCCAGAACACACAGAGCTGCATAGATGAGACCAGTCAGGGTGTCCGTGCTGACCCCTGTCCACCGCCGAAAGAGCCAACAGTGGGACGTGAGCGTCAGAACTGGACCATGGAGCAATGGGAGAAGGTTGTCTGGACTGATGAATCAGTTTTCTTTTACATCACGTGGATGGCCGGGTAAGTGTGCGTCTCTTCCCTGGGGAACACATGGCACCAGGATGCACTATGGGAAGAAGGCGAGCCGGTGGAGGCAGTGTGATGCTTTAGTCAATGTTCTGCTGGGAAACCTTGGGTCCTGCCATCCATGTGGACGTTACTTTGACACGTACCACCTACCTAAGCATTGTTACAGACCATCTACACCCTTTCATGGAAACCATATTCCCTGGCGGCTGTGGCTCTTTCAGCAGGATAATGCTCCTGACACAAAGCAAAAATGGTTCAGGAATGGTTTGAGGATCTCAACATTGAGTGTACATTTACATTTAGTCATTTAGCAGACGCTTTTATCCAAAGCGACTTACAAGTGAGGAAAACAAACAAGCGATTCTTCATGAATTGGCAAATAACACAGGAAGTGCTCACAATACAAGTTTCATACATTGCTCAGTAACATAAGCTAGAGTAGGAAGGGAAAAGGGAAGGAAAGGGGTACACGGAAGAGATGAGTTTTCAGCTGTCTCTTGAATATTGCCAGGGATTCAGCGTTCCTGATGAAAGCAGGGAGATCATTCCACCAGCAGGGAGCAGTGAACGAGAAGGTTCTGGAGAGTGATTTTGTGCCTCTCTGTGACGGTACCACAAGCCTGCGCTCCTTTAGTGATCGCAGGCTTCTAGTGGGGACGTAGCGTTTGAGGAGTTGACTCGGCCTCCAAATTCCCCAGATCTCAATCCAATCGAGCATCTGTGGGATGTGCCGAACAAACAAGACTAATCCATGGAGGATCCGCCTCGCAACTCACAGGACTTAAAGGATCTGCTGCGAACATGTTGGTGCAGATCCCACAGAACACCTTCAGGGTCTAGAGGAGTCTCAACGGGTCAGGGCTGTTTTGCAGGGGGACTAACACAATATTAGGAAGGTGGTCAAAATGTTATGCCTGATTATATATATATATATATACATATATAAAATAAAAATCAACCCTAGAAATGTAAAAAGGGTCCATTCCTGAAAATAATGTCATAATGTAAAACAAATCTTTATTTATTTATTTTAATGTGGACACCTTTTGTTGCATTCAACCAGAAATTGTTGTTGCCGAGCTACAAAATGACTGAAAAACACCATAAAAGTAGTCCATATGACTTGTGTGCTCTCTTTCAATCCATCTGATGCCATGCCACAGTTTTGCATGAGGAACAGACTGACATTTAACTCATTAATCATTCAAAAATCATTCAATGTCTTCAGGGTGAGTAAATAATGACAGACTTTTATGTTTGGATGGAATATCCAGGCATTAATTCCACATTCTGTTTCCAAATATGCACATACCTCAGCGAACCGCTGTCTCGTCACAGCACTGGCTTCTGCTGAAATACACAGACAGGCACTGGACCTGAGAGAGCACAGGCCATAGATAGATACAGCGAGGGGGGGGAAAGAAAGAGCTCATGAAAGTTAGGAAAGCAGCATTACTCCACCAAACTGCTGTGAAGGGTGTATGAGGAGTCATTGGCAGTTTCAGCTGTTGTGATGAGTAATGTCTGTGACTGCAGGGGCAGCAGATGGGTTCTATGCACATGATGTACTGTTAGCAGAGGATCATGGGAGGACAGAGTCCAGCCGGACGGACTGCAAGCTGCTTAACTGTACCCCCAGATGCACTGACTTCACCTGCACAGCGTCAACAGGTCGTGGTGGACTCTGTTTCAGCGCAATAATCAGGCAACTCACAGCACAGGAATCAGGCTGATTAAAGATTTCTCAGTGAAGATAAAGGGAAAGACATCCTTATATTAAGCAAGGATGCATTAAATGCATCAAAAGAGACATTAATTTTTTTTTTTTTTACCTGCACACGATATCCAAAAATTACAGCATTGGCATCTGTTATGCGAAAAAAAGAAACCACAAACCAGCTGTGCATACGATGCCCAAATCCTACGCCAATGATACGCCAAAAATACTGCATGCGTTTATTATGCTTATAAAATGCCGAATGCACTTCTGATATCTAAAAGAAACCATCGATATCTCCCAAATCAACTGAACAAGCTTTATACTCGGCATCTCTTCTCACGGAACAAGCTCAAAAATGCTGAACGCAGCTAAAGCTAGAATATGGTGCCTAAATTTGCTGAATTCACATTGATCCTCAAAACAACTGACTAAAATCTTTCTTGACTGTGATGCCCAATAAGTTGAAGCTTGTTTCCGCCATGAAATAAATATATAATAATAATAAAATAAGTGTATTATAATATATATATATATTATTACAATTATATATATTTATTTTTTTTCCACACAATTTTGAGTTTGCAATTCTGAGTTTATGTCTCACAATTCTGTGAAAATTCAAATAGAAGCTTTTTTCAGCTATTTAATAAACAAAAATCCAACTTTTTTCACAATTCTGACTTTTTAGTTTAAATTATGAGTTTCTATTTCACTTTTCTTGCAATTTCGAGTTTACTCACAATCCTGAGAAATGAAGTCAGAATTGTGAGATCGCAATTACAATTCAAGAAAACAACACGGAAACATTGGTCCGACGACAACGCCGTCTGGGGTTACGTGTATAATTGTTACTTGGAATTTTAGCTATGTATAATTCAATATATAATAACTGATTAACAGACAAATAAGATAACCTCAGAGATGTCCGTTCATAATTTCATCTTGGATGTGTTGCAGTGTCGTGTTTTCAACTGTCATTAAACGTCCAAATGTTTGCTAGGAAGTCCAAACTGTGAAATAAACATCCAATTGACCTTCGCAAAACCCGCCGCCTGTTGCTATCACGCCACACATCATGTTCTCACGCAGTGAAAAATACATCGCGGAGCAAAGAGGACACCGACAACGAATGAAACAGTTTCATATTTAATATATCGTAACTTTTTAAAGAAGTTTAATCAATAAATAGCGTCTAGCGTGTCTTTAATGTGTCGCTGGAGCTCCTCCATCATCTCTTCATACTAGTTCATTTATAGCATCAAATAAACATGAATGAACATCAGAAGAAATGTTGTTTCAAGCCCAGAAATGAATTTTTCAAGTTCAAGTTCAACAACGTTTCAATCTACTAACTCCCCTGACCTCTTTGTCGGACAAAATGGCGGATTCGGAGTTATGATGGTCAATCAAACTATTTGCAAAGGGTCAATTGTGAGATAAAATGTTGCATTTTTTAATTCTGTGGCGCAAAATCTTCCATAAACCGATCCCCAAAACTACTCCCTAAAAAAAACATACTCATTATTCCAGACTGTGATCCAAGCAACTGCAATACAAGCGAATAAAAGTAAATGTTACGATGCCCAAAACAGCTGCACACATGCCTAATGAAGCTCAAAGTGATGAAAAATCATAAAGCTAGCGCCAATAACGCTATAAAATATTCACCATTCAGCTAATCGAGATTGTAGACGCAGCTTCTGTGTTTACGGAAGTAAATGAGAGTACACAGCACCGGGACGTTTCGCGCGTACAGTCACGTGGGTTGATCGAGGGCTCGTGCACATATTTGTGAGACAAGCACGTGCACCATAATGTGTTTGCACATGACTGCGCTTAAGGGTCTATTTAAACCAATATATGTTCATCAGTCATGCGTAATGACGCGTAATTAACACGTTAACTTCTTACTACGACCTTATATAATCTGACATGAGTTTAAAGTGCGAGTATGTAGGAAAATACTACTAATACTTGTACGAACCGCGGCAGAAATATTGTATTTTAACCTATAGAAACGTTCATGCACCTCGCGGTGACTATAGCGAATTAATTAAACAACATACGGCACAGTTCAGCACATTTAGAGATCAAATATGTCTTACTTACATGGGAAAAGGCAGAAAAGCACGAGTACGGACGGCGCTGGGCAGAATCTGCAAACATTCGCGATGACCTACTTTCCTCTCAATCTAATAACTAGCGGGCCACTAACCTACTTACTGAGCCAATGACGTTGAAGTGCGGATACAGCGCTGAGCGCCTTGCCCAATCAGAAAAAAGATCGATGCATCTAACAGCCAATGAGAAAACACGGAAGAGCGTTGCCAATAGGAGACATTCCAATATATTGCAGCTTCACAAAAACAGTAAACAAAGGGCTAGGTTGTTTGTGTGGGTTAGGCTAATTATTAGTAATTATATTAATAAAACACTACAGTAAAAACACGTTTTTACAGTTTAAACATTTAGGTCATCCTACGCTCACTTTTAGGTCATTCTACAGGTGTGAAGTGACTTTTGCTATCAGTATTAAGTAGGCATTTGTTTCTTAACATATCAACAAAATCCAGATTTATTTATTTATTAAATATAAGTATGATATTTATGAATTTAGATTTTTTTTATATACAAATATAGACTATTCTCGTCTTCCGGTTTGTCCCCAGTGATGCGTTTCTAGCTGTTATTTGCTGATTAACTAATATATACGTTTTGATTAATTCAAATTTATTTTAAAAAAATACATTTAACAAATTTAAACAGCATAAATTGATCAAAAACCATCACTTACAGAGGTTAACCACTAGAGAGCGCCAAAACATAGTGGGATTTGGCGCCATTTTATGAAGCCACAGTTTGTAACTAGTTATTCAGGTTGAATTTGGGGTATTTTTGTAGCTAAAAATATCCAGGAATTTACAGTCATTTTGTATGTGATTATTAGTTTGACTTGAGAAATTCTTCTACTCGTCATTTCTTTCTGAAGATGCTGGTTGACTGTGTAAATAAAGAAAGCGTCGAGATGTCAACAGATTTAACCTCTCATTAAACTACAATCGGATTCTTATTTACACAGTAACTGTACACACGAAATGAATATCACTAACATAACATCTGCTCATGGATACAGTGAAAGGGTTAGTTCACCCAAAAATGAAATTTCTGTCATTAATTCCTCTCCCTCATGTCGTTCCACACCTTTGTTCATCTTCAGAACACAAATGAAGATATTTTTGAGGAAATCCGATGGTTCAGTGAGTCTCTATTGACACTTTCAATGTCCAGAAAGACACTAAAACATATTTAAAACAGGTCATGTGACTATAGTGGGTCAACATTAATGTTATAAAACAACGAGAATGCTTTTTGTGCAGGGAAAAAGTCACAATTATGAGATATAAACTCACAATATTGAGAAAAATCAAAATTATGAGATATAAACTCGTAATATTGAGAAAAGTCAGAATTATGAGATATAAACTCACAATATTGAGAAAAGTCAGAATTATGAGATATAAACTGAAAATATTGAGAAAAGTCACAATTATGAGATATAAACTGAAAATATTGAGAAAAATCAAAATTATGAGATATAAACTCGTAATATTGAGAAAAGTCAGAATTATGAGATATAAACTGAAAATATTGAGAAAAGTCAGAATTATGAAATATAAACTGAAAATATTGAGAAAAGTCACAATTATGAGATATAAACTGAAAATATTGAGAAAAGTCACAATTATGAGATATAAATTAACATACTAAATTCACAATTGCAGGAAAAAAAATTAGTATTGCAAGTTTATATCTCCCAATTCTGACTGTAAAACTTGTTCTGAGAAAAAGAAGTCAGAATTGTGAGGGAAAAAACAAATTGTGAAAAAAAGTTGCAGTGACGAGTGAATTATAAAATGACTCACAAAACATGAAAACAGTGAAAACATGAAACTGAACTCGTCTTTTTCAGACGGTCAGAGTCAGAGAATCACCAATCACTGTTTAAATGACATTAAAACTCAAAGTAATCACTTTGGTAATCTAAAACACTTTTCAGATGGAACTGTAATCTGATTACCACACATTTAAAATGAAACTGTAATGAAACACACTTACTCAGATTTTGTATTTTAAATACGTAACTAAGTTACTTGTGTTTCGTTACTCCCCAGCCCTGCGCATTAGCTCATCTAGCCTGAGCATAAGAAACAGCATTTATGGGACAGTTCCAGATTTTGTTGCTGAGTTGAACTATGTTATTTAATTGTGAGTTCGCCAAACAGTTTTTGACGTTTCAGGATCCCCCCATTCAGATAGATAGGACTCGGATGCCCGAAAGCGTTGCAAATATGGACGCCGAGTGAACAGACAAACATTCCTTGAAATGGACTTTGATGCTATCCCGCCCTCCCTCCGAAGCCACGCCTACTGTGAAACACTTGATCACAGTCTGCAAAGCGTCACGAGAGCGCATTAAATTACCTCACGTCTCAAAGCGCATAACATTACAATAAAAATGAACAGAGCTCTTGTACCTCCTGACTGCTGCAGATTCAGGTTTCATTCAGGTTGCAGTCATATAAATGGCAAGACGATGTTCTGCAAATGGGCAACTTTGTTTCAGTCTGACCCTAAAGGGTGGAAAATAGCCTGTGGGACATTTGAAATGAATTTAGACTGATCCATTAGTCCATTAGGATGGCTCTTGGGATTTCTGTATTCCCAGTGAACATTCAATAAGCTGTGTAAACCCTTACAAAAGATTACTGCAGTTTTTTAGAAGTAATACTACAGTTTTTGTTACATATAGAAAAATGCAGTTTTTTGGACACGAAAAAACTGCAGTATTGCAGTAGAACCTAAAATGTCTGTAGTTTTACTGGAGTACAACTATACTGCAATACATCTAAAGTACTAGTAAAATAAAACTGCAGTTCTACTGTTTTTATACTTCATGCAACTTTCAGTTGCACTTCATTTTACTGCAGCTGTACTTATACTACAGTTTTACTGCAGTTGTACTTCATTAAACTGCAGTTAAACCACTTGGTACTGCAGTTTTACTTCAATATACTGCAGTTCTTTTTTGTAAGGGAATAAACTTTCGGGGCCAGTTGCATAAAATGCTTAAGACGTTAGTCACCTATTGTTTTGTTTTTGTTTGCTCTTTTAGCACAGAAACACCGACACACCGTACCAACTGCAAGTTGCAGTGCTCTGAAAACCTGTCAAGGTTGCACAAATGAAAACGTTGCGCCGCTTCAAACAGCAGTGTCACGGCCGAGGGGAAATGTTTGAAACGGCTCTCTTGTTTGGGTCACTTTCTGGTCGTGATGTTTGCTTGGCGCGGGCCGTGATGGCTCGGTGACAGCTCCTTTTCAAGGGGAAGAAAAGAAAAGTGATTGGTGAGCAAACACGGCCTTTATTGTGAGGCACGAAGACGGCTTAAAGAGAGGGAGGATATCCACTGGCGTAGCAGGGTTTCAATGAACACTTTTGCCTGAAAAATGTGTGACACGACAAACACGTGAAGCTCAAACGGTTCACACGTCACATGCGAACAGTAAAAGTTGCAAAACGGCGATGAAACAAAGCATTTGTCAAGGTTTCTTGTGTAAACGCGGGAGACTCAGAGGCCACCGCTGACGGTACTTTGATGCAGACAAACAAACACGAGGACAAGCGGATGAGGAATGAGCCGGAGGAATGCGCTCGGATGGCAAACGTCCCAGCCTTGTTGAATACGCTTTTCACTGAAAAAGCATTTATTTTATTTTTTTATTTATTGACAGCGAAAACAATATCTTCATTTCACAAAATGAAGATAAAACAGTATTTGTACTGTTTCTGGTTGTCGTGTGTTAGTGTCCAGATCTATCTATTCATCCATTCATCCATCCATCATTCATCATTCATCCATCCACCCGTCATCCATCCATCCATCTATCCATCATCAATCAATCTATCAATCTATCTATTCATTCATTCATTCATCCAACCATCATCTATCATCTATTCATTCCTTCATCCATCCATCATTCATCCATCCATCCAACCATCATCTATCAATCTATCTATCTATCTATCTATCTATCTATCTATCTATCTATCTATCTATCTATCTATCTATCTATCATTCATCCATCCCTCATCCATCCATTCATTCTTTCATCCATCCATCATCTATCCATCCAACCATCATCTATCTATCCATCTATCTATCTATCTATCTATCTATCTATCTATCTATCTATCTATCTATCTATCTATCTATCTATCTATCTATCTATCTATCATCCATCCATCCATCCATCCATTCATTCATCCACCCATCATCTATCCATCCATCCATCATCCATCCATCCATTCTTTCTTTCATCCATCCATCATCTATCCATCCAACCATCATCAATGTATCTATCTATCTATTTATCTATCATTCATCCATCCATCCATTCATTCATCCACCCATCTATCCATCCATCCATCCATCATCTATACATCCATCCATTCTTTCATCCATCCATCCATTCTTTCATCCATCCATCCATTCTTTCATCCAACCATCATCTATCCATCCAACCAACCAACCAACCATCATCTATCAATCCATCCATCTATCAATCATCTATCTATCTATCTATCTATCTATCTATCTATCTATCTATCTATCTATCTATCTATCTATCTATCTATCTATCTATCTATCTATCTATCATCCATCCATCCATCCATCCATTCATTCATCCACCCATCATCTATCCATCCATCCATCATCCATCCATCCATTCTTTCTTTCATCCATCCATCATCTATCCATCCAACCATCATCAATGTATCTATCTATCTATTTATCTATCATTCATCCATCCATCCATTCATTCATCCACCCATCTATCCATCCATCCATCCATCATCTATACATCCATCCATTCTTTCATCCATCCATCCATTCTTTCATCCATCCATCCATTCTTTCATCCAACCATCATCTATCCATCCAACCAACCAACCAACCATCATCTATCAATCCATCCATCTATCAATCATCTATCTATCTATCTATCTATCTATCTATCTATCTATCTATCTATCTATCTATCTATCTATCTATCTATCTATCTATCCATCCATTCATTCATCCACCCATCATCTATCCATCCATCCATCCATTCTTTCTTTCATCCATCCATTATCTATCCATCCAACCATCATCAATCATCTATCTATCTATCTATCTATCTATCTATCTATCTATCTATCTATCTATCTATCTATCTATCTATCTATCTATCTATCTATCTATCTATCTATCTATCTATCTATCTATCTATCTATCTATCCATTCATTCATCCATCCATCATCTATCCATCCAACCATCATTAATCAATCAATCTATCTATCTATCTATCTATCTATCTATCTATCTATCTATCTATCTATCTATCTATCTATCTATCTATCTATCTATCTATCTATCTATCTATCTATCTATCTTTCACATATCAGCCATCTAAAATCCTGAAGACACACCAAGTATGCTCTTTTTCAAAAATATATTATAACATTTTCCTCAGAGGTTTATTTTGACCCTTCCTTGTCATCTCCCCACAGGTATTTGTTTAACAAAAGCAAGTTGCACATCCTGTATTGCAAAAGTATGTATGTAGGAAGGTTTATTATTGCTGTTTGTATCCAGTATGCATTGGAACCGAGCTCACGATGTCTTATTTTTCAGTCCCACTTCAGAAGAAACACAATCCTTACAAATTGGGGTATAAAAGAAATTACTGAGACCAATATCATTTCTGCGTTTGCGGAAGAAGAGTATCACATTCTGTGACCTTGTTAGGAGATACA
This sequence comes from Opsariichthys bidens, assembly GCA_037194245.1. Lineage (NCBI taxonomy): Eukaryota > Metazoa > Chordata > Actinopteri > Cypriniformes > Xenocyprididae > Opsariichthys > Opsariichthys bidens. The sequence goes on along the minus strand of CM074307.1, from coordinate 9,414,568 downwards.
TGAATAAAGTGTTTCTACCGGCGCATTTCAAACAAAGCAGAAACTAGCTGAGAACCAGCTCTGAGAAACTTGCTCTGAGAAAAAGAAACAATGAAGCAAAACTGGGTGTCACACACACACACACACAAACACACAGATTTGGTGCTGTGGGTTATGCCTCTTTTATTCCAACTTTCCCATGCGCATAAGGTAGGTTGTGTTCTCCACGCGAGTTCCTTCTCTGTTCTCATCCGTGAATCAGTGAGGTCAGCTGGAATCTCGAGGGTCCTCTTGGAGAAATTCCCCATTGGCTTTTCTTAGCGAGTGTGTCTCTAAGTAGTAATGAGAGAGGCACATGCATGCCACCTGAAATGGTTACCAAGTAATTATTTCACTACCACCAACCCCGCAGAAAAAACAGTATAGATAATCTGAGTTCAGCGTTGTAGAGTTCATATGTGTGGCAGAGTTAAATTGACTCTGATACTATCGCTATTGAATTAACACGGGCAGGTTTGCTGGACATGTTGGCACGGGATTCGGCTATGTTCAGACTGCAGGCAAAAGTGGCCCAAATTATTATTTATTTATTTTTTTGTTCATATGTCAGATGCCTGGGTACATCGAAAATAATTGAATATCAGCCTGCAAATATTACAAACGTTGTTCAGAAGGATATACAGTAGTATATATACATTTTGCACCGGACTGCTTCAAAAACAAGGGTCAATTCCACGCTGGATTTGCAAAAAAGATGAACATGACGACACATGCTAGTGATGAGTTGATCAACTCCACAGCAACTACATCAATTTATCCACTAACCGTTCAGAAACGTCTAAAAGTTGTAACTTCTTCCCGAGTCTCTCCATCAGTGTCGACTCCGGTTTGAACAATGTAAGGATGAACACGTTACTGACAATCCTCATTTTGTCTGCGTGAGATTCTCCAGCTTTGTTGTTGTTGAGCTGTTAAAGCTCCGCCCTCTTCTGGAGCAGCAGTTCATTTGCATTTAAAGGGACACACACAAAAACTGCATGATTTTGCTCACGCCAAAATTTGACAAGCTATAATAAATGATCTGTGGAGTATTTTAGCTAAAACTTCACTGACACATTCTGGGAGACACCAGAGACTGATATTACATCTTGTAAAGGGGGCATTATTCAGTTAAATACACTAAACAACGGAGTCCCTAAAGGGACATGGATAAAATAAATAAAATAAGACGAGAGGAAATGCTTTTGCATTTTCTCACAATTTGTTTTTTTTTTTTTTGCATTCCCCGCAAAACTTTTGTGATGGAAATAATATGGGCTTGGAGGAAAAACGATATAAAACGCAGCGTTTCTCTGGGAACACAATGGTTTCGCGAGAAAATGCAAATGTTTCGCGAGCAAGTTTCTCGGTTAGAATACAATAGTTTTGCGATATAAATAGAACGTATTTTGTTTTTTCCGTCCTCATGTCCCTTTAAGGGGACACTGCAGTATAACACTAAAGCAATAAAGGTTTAAAGCATTTTCACTGCAATACTGTACAAAAAAAATGCACTTTTAATTTTTATAGTACTGCAATCATTTTACAGCGCTTCATTTTTTGTATTTAAGAATAAAAAATGCCTTTTCTCTTCTAGTTAGTCACTCACATTTAATGCAATTTTGTTCCCCTTCCTTGTCAAGTAACATCAGTCCATTCCAGACAATATAATAGCCTTTGCTAATTCGTGGAATGTGTCACTTTTCTGTGTCGTGTTGCTAACCCGCTGCTGTGTCACTAATACAGCCAGGCACTGAAGAGGGCTGCTTTTCATGAACACCCTTCCCAAACCACCAGAGTCCAACAGGGGGCCAATCAGCAATGGCAGCAGGCTGACCTGCTCAAGTACACTTCACCCGAATCAGTGACTGTTACGGGGCCCTAAGAGCCGGAGGCAGGAGGCTTTCCGAACGCTTTGTTTCTGAGAGCAGAGAGATCAGAGGCCCACTGTGGAGACACGGCAAAGTGTCCTTAGGAATTACGCTGGGCTCCACCTCATTAGACGTCGCTGTATGAAAGTAATGACAGGTGTACCGGTCCCGTGGGGCCCTGCTGTGGACTTTGACCCCATTCACAGTGTGGGACAGCAAAGTCTCCAACCTTTGGAGGTTTCCACCTTTGTAAAAAATCAGCTTGTGTGCACAAAAATTCATCAGAAGAAAACAAGTGAATGACAAATTTGAAATTCAACGCATTCCATGCGCACACTTGAATAAAAGGAACAGGCAAAGGTTGTTAAAGCTGCAATATGTAACATGTTTGCAGGAAAATGTCCAAAAACCACTAGGCCAGTGTTATATATTTGGTTCATTTGAGTACTTACAGTATCCCAAATGTTTCCAACTATTTGCAAATCGTGAGAAAGTTGCTATTTTAACCAAGAATCCGGGACGTGTGAGGGAGTCGCCTGTCAATGGCGTCATATCCACGTCATGTCAAACCATGGAAACACCAAAGACACTTTAATATGTATATCATGTGGGAACACAGACAAGGGAACATCCGTTTTGATACATTTATAGACCGAAAACGAATTATCGTTATATAGCGCAACACGTTTACTTTTATTGTTTAAATCTAATTTCCCAGATTTTTTTAAAAGTACCATGGTTTTACCATGTCTCAAAAAAACCCTCTGTTTTGTCAAGTAGCTAACATAGTATAATCAGATGGAGCTTTATTTTTAGTAACAGTAATAAAGAATTTTATCGCTCATACAATACGTTTTAAAATTACTTGCATGACATTCATCAGCACAAGCCATCCAGCGTTTAATATGATACTGTAATATGGATCTCTCTTACTGCAGTGAAACAAGTGTCTCACAGCAGAGTAACGTTATAACATCCTCTTCAACACACTCAAATGTGTCTAATATGAAAAACAGAGCTGTGTTTCCTCATTCTCATGACCGGAGAAGAAGAATGTGTCATAATAAAAGTCCCGCTGCTCTCGAGGCGTGTGTCGTTCGTCTCTCATTATCAATCGTCTCGTTCAGCTCCACAACTCTCGCTCCCGCTCTGCTTCAGACTACAGTAACATTAATAATCACATCCCGTCCCGATTCTTTTCCACCGGCTGTGAGGTGAAGACCACACGTCCCAAGATTCCTCGCTCAAACTCGCCGTCGTCAAGCTACGCCTTTGTTTTGAATAGGCGACCTCTAGTGGACGAAAAACTACATAGTGCACCTTTTAAACACCCATTAGGGACTTAATTTCCATTTTTTTGAACATTTCCATCTTTTTCTTTACAATAAACGCCTCTCCGAGCTGATATGTGATGAGAAAATGGAGAATGAATTTGAAAAACTCAGAACTCAGGATCAGTTGCAGTAAAAGCTAACGCCGCCCGCCTTCCTCTCCACGCCAATTTTGTCAAGCTCAGTCAGAAATTGTTAGGCAGAGTTAGTGAAAATATGGAGTTTCTCATGTTGAAAAAAGAAAAGAAGAATCTGAAGACCACACGTCCCAAGATTCCTCGCTCAAACTCGGCATCGTCAAGCCACAGAATTGTTTTTAATAAGAGACCTCTAGTGGACAAAAAACTACATAGTGCACCGTTATAGTTCACCCAAAAATGAAAATTTGCTGTTAATCTACTCACCCCCAGGCCATCTAAGATGTAGGTGACTTTTTTTCTTCAAAAAAGAAGATTTGTAGCTGAAACTGTGGTCCTCTGTGATTCGTAAATTCCAAGTCAATGGCTTCCATCACTTTAAGAGTAAAAACAGGCAAAACAAAATGAATTCCTGTGACTCCTGATGGTCTTATGAAGCGAAACGATCGAATCTAAACTTTATTTACAACATTTTTACCTGTAATCGACAGCCTCGGCAAACAGTCGTGCAGTCTGGAGCGCAATGACGAGGAACAAACTCACACTGACCTGACAACGGATGTGTTTTTATTTAAATTTGTTTTTTAGACACATTTCTTATTATTATCAATGTCGAAAAGAGTTTTTTGCTGCTTAATATTTTTGTGGAAACGGAGGTGCGTTTTTTTCCCCCGCCAAGATTCTTTGTTCAATATGAAGTTCAAATGAACAGCATTTATTTGAAAAAAAAAATGTTTTGTAACTGTAATGAAGAGTCAGTGGATGAGATCCAAATGCAGGCAGGGTCAACAGGTAGCAAACAGGGATGTAGGAGATAAGGCAGAGACGTAAACAGTACACAGGAGGGTCGGTCGTAGGCAGGCGGCAGGCAAGCAATAGTCCAGTAATCCAGAGCAGTAAATCCAAAAAGGTCGGCAGCAAACAATCAAGAAACTGAACAGACAGGCAGAAAACAAGCCCGGGAAAAACAAGACAGGGAATAAACGCTCGGAATTGACAGGATAACCAAAATCAAAACTTCGCACGGGTGTGTTTGTGCAATGAGCTTATATAGTGTGACTGATAAGAATGGGCTGGGTGATGTAATCAGTGATTGGGTAATGTGTTGCAGCTGGTGGAGTGATCAGTGATGGGTGAATTGTAGTCTGCCTTGGTGGATGAGTGAGAGAGTGAGTGAGTGAGTGAGTGAGTCCATGGTGGAGTTATAGCGGGCACTTGGGTTTACAATCGTTACAGTAACATTATTTAATGTCTTCCCTATCTTGTAAAAAAAATATCCAAAAAAACTGAAACTTTAGAACAGTAATGCATACCGAACATATAGTCACATATGGTGAGTCGTGGCCTAATGGTGAGGGAGTTGAGCTTGTAACCTGAAGGTTGCTGGTTCGATTCCCACGCCGGCAGGAATTGAAGGTGGGGATCGTGAATAAACAGCACTCTCTCCACCTTCGATACCGTGACTAAAGTGCCCTTGAGCAAGGCATAAAATCCCTAATTGCTCCCCTTGTAAGTCGGTTTGGATAAAAGTGTCTGCTAAATGACTAAAAAAAAAAAAAAAAATTGCGTCTGATAAAAATTGAGTTTGAGATAAAACACAGACAACGAATAACTAAAACATTAAAAATTCTCTACATTGTATTCATCACTAGGGTATACTCATTACAATGTTATATCATTAAGCTGTTCTGGAGGTTTGGGGCATGTTCCTATGCTGATGCTTACTGACCCAATAAAGGGTCAATCCTCATTTTTGTTCCGCCGTTTAGGAAAATAATTTAGCACACCACTCCTCGACTCCCATAGACGAGGTTCACACCACAGTTTAATACTTAGGGATCAGGATTTGTTCAAATAATAATTCCTGCCTGAACAAGCCGTTTAATGACTGCAGTGCAGTCAATGTTCCAGTGCCATTGTTACAAATATTTTCCTATTTCTGGGATTATGTATTCAGTATTTATTGGCTTAACAGGCTCTTACCTGAGGCTAATTAGAGAATTCATCCTTAAAATGCATTATCCTCTGCAGGCTGTCAAAGAGAAATATTCGGCCTGAACATAACATCTGTGAGACGATCTCCCCTCATGTGAGTCACTGTGAGTTACTCTATAGTCCCCACATTTCATCCTGTCATCTTCAGTTTGCCTCCATCCCAGGAAAGGCAACAGTAGAGTCAAGAGCCGGCATGCAAGTCACAACAGAGACGGGCCCCAGTCAAAACAAACAACGCTCGTTGTGAGAAATGATTGGTTTCGGGAGCAGTATTAAGTCCCTTGGTTTATGTGTTAACATTAACCAGGTAATTCATCATCACGCCCACAGAGATGTTCAACATCTTCTGAACACTATTTGAGTGGTGCCTAAAACAAGTCACATGAAAAGTTGTGTTTTGCAAGGGCATTTCTATTCAGTTGCTAAGGAGTTTTGAGTGGTTTTTAGCATGTGTATTTTATGGGTGGTTGCTGGGATATTGTTAGAGTGCTCTGGTTTGATAGCTATGTGGTAGAAAAATATATTCCTGACAGTAATCAAAAAGAGCATTTCTCCATACAAAGCTGCTCTGTTTTGGTATTAGACTGTTACACTTAAACTGAATTTGTAGTATGTGATAAAGAAACATGTGGGGAACAGAAATCCTTATACACTGACCTCTATTTCAGGTAGTCCTCTAGATTTCACCCATATGGAAAAACACAAGATATTCTCCATATCCATCTTTAACTAATTTGATTGCAACTTTCAGACACGACTCTCTTCTCGTTTTTATAGTTCATTGAGGCTGTTTCTATAGCAATATTTTAATGACAAATGTAGAGAGCAAAATAGTAAATCGTGTGCACGTTTTGCGAAATCGAGGGAACAAAATAGTAAACAGTGCACACGTTTCAGTGAATCAGGGAATTAAATGTTAAATAGAGCACACGTTTTAGTGAATCAAGGGAACAAAATTGTAAATGGAGGGAACGAAATAGTAAATAGTGCACACATTTTAGTGAATTGTAGGAACGAAATAGTAAATCGTGTGTACGTTTTAGTGAATCGTAGGAACGAAATAGTAATTCATACGCACGTTTTAGTGAATCGGGGAATTAAATATTAAATAGAGCACACGTTTTAGTAAATCAAGGGAACGAAATTGTGAATCGTGGGAACAAAATAGTAAATAGTGCACACGTTTTAGTAAATTGAGGGTGCGAAATAGTAAATCCTGCGCACGTTTTAGTGAATCGAGGGTGCGAAATAGTAAATCCTGCGCACGTTTTAGTGAATCGAGGGTGCGAAATAGTAAATCCTGCACACGTTTTAGTAAATCGAGGGTGCGGAATAGTAAATCCTGTGCACGTTTTAGTAAATCGAGGGTGCGGAATAGTAAATCCTGCACACGTTTTAGTAAATCGAGGGTGCGAAATAGTAAATCCTGCGCACGTTTTAGTGAATCGAGGTGTGCGGAATAGTAAATCCTGCGCACGTTTTAGTAAATCGAGGGTGCGGAATAGTAAATCCTGCGCACGTTTTAGTGAATCGAGGGTGCGAAATAGTAAATCCTGCGCACGTTTTAGTGAATCGAGGGTGCGGAATAGTAAATCCTGCGCACGTTTTAGTGAATCGAGGGTGCGGAATAGTAAATCCTGCACACGTTTTAGTGAATCGAGGGTGCGAAATAGTAAATCCTGCGCACGTTTTAGTGAATCGAGGGTGCGAAATAGTAAATCCTGCGCACGTTTTAGTGAATCGAGGGTGCGGAATAGTAAATCCTGCGCACGTTTTAGTAAATCGAGGGTTCGGAATAGTAAATCCTGCACACGTTTTAGTAAATCGAGGGTGCGAAATAGTAAATCCTGCGCACGTTTTAGTGAATCGAGGGTGCGGAATAGTAAATCCTGCGCACGTTTTAGTGAATCGAGGGTGCGGAATAGTAAATCCTGCACACGTTTTAGTGAATCGAGGGTGCGAAATAGTAAATCCTGCGCACGTTTTAGTGAATCGAGGGTGCGAAATAGTAAATCCTGCGCACGTTTTAGTGAATCGAGGGTGCGGAATAGTAAATCCTGCACACGTTTTAGTAAATCGAGGGTGCGGAATAGTAAATCCTGCGCACGTTTTAGTAAATCGAGGGTGCGGAATAGTAAATCCTGCGCACGTTTTAGTAAATCGAGGGTGCGGAATAGTAAATCCTGCACACGTTTTAGTAAATCGAGGGTGCGAAATAGTAAATCCTGCGCACGTTTTAGTGAATCGAGGGTGCGGAATAGTAAATCCTGCGCACGTTTTAGTGAATCGAGGGTGCGAAATAGTAAATCCTGCGCACGTTTTAGTAAATCGAGGGTGCGGAATAGTAAATCCTGCACACGTTTTAGTGAATCGAGGGTGCGGAATAGTAAATCCTGCGCACGTTTTAGTAAATCGAGGGTGCGGAATAGTAAATCCTGCACACGTTTTAGTAAATCGAGGGTGCGGAATAGTAAATCCTGCACACGTTTTAGTAAATCGAGGGTGCGAAATAGTAAATCCTGCACACGTTTTAGTGAATCGAGGGTGCGAAATAGTAAATCCTGCACACGTTTTAGTAAATCGAGGGTGCGAAATAGTAAATCCTGCGCACGTTTTAGTGAATCGAGGGTGCGAAATAGTAAATCCTGCACACGTTTTAGTAAATCGAGGGTGCGGAATAGTAAATCCTGCGCACGTTTTAGTGAATCGAGGGTGCGAAATTGTAAATCCTGCACACGTTTTAGTAAATCGAGGGTGCGAAATAGTAAATCCTGCACACGTTTTAGTAAATCGAGGGTGCGAAATAGTAAATCCTGCGCACGTTTTAGTGAATCGAGGGTGCGAAATAGTAAATCCTGCACACGTTTTAGTAAATCGAGGGTGCGGAATAGTAAATCCTGCGCACGTTTTAGTAAATCGAGGGTTCGGAATAGTAAGTCCTGCGCACGTTTTAGTAAATCGAGGGTGCGGAATAGTAAATCCTGCGCACGTTTTAGTAAATCGAGGGTTCGGAATAGTAAATCCTGCACACGTTTTAGTAAATCGAGGGTGCGGAATAGTAAATCCTGCGCACGTTTTAGTAAATCGAGGGTTCGGAATAGTAAATCCTGCGCACGTTTTAGTAAATCGAAGGTGCGAAATAGTAAATCCCGCACACGTTTTAGTAAATCGAGGGTGCGAAATAGTAAATCCTGCACACGTTTTAGTAAATCGAGGGTTCGGAATAGTAAATCCTGCGCACGTTTTAGTAAATCGAGGGTTCGGAATAGTAAATCCTGCGCACGTTTTAGTAAATCGAGGGTTCGGAATAGTAAATCCTGCGCACGTTTTAGTAAATCGAGGGTTCGGAATAGTAAATCCTGCGCACGTTTTAGTAAATCGAGGGTTCGGAATAGTAAATCCTGCGCACGTTTTAGTAAATCGAAGGTGCGAAATAGTAAATCCCGCACACGTTTTAGTAAATCGAGGGTGCGAAATAGTAAATCCTGCGCACGTTTTAGTAAATCGAGGGGATGAAATAGTAAATCTTGTGCACATTTTAGCAAATTGAGGGAATGAATTAGTAAATCGTGAGCACGTTTTAGTAAAATGGGGGAGCAAAATAGTAAAACGTGCGCATGTTTTAGTAAATCGATGGAACGAAATAGTAAATCCTGGGAACGATTTAAGTCTACTACTTTTTTCATGCATGTCATGTCCAGGGCTCCGTAAAGTTCTCATTATAAATATGTATATATTGCATTATATTTTTAATGTCTAATTATTATTATTAGGGGCAGCCAATGGTCAGGATAATATAAGATAACAAAATATTTTTGTTTACACATGGCAAAACCTCTGCATGATCAGCCCTTGTGTTTCTCAGCAATTCAAATGAGTTCCATTGGGTAAAATAGGATAAGACTGAGAATAAATGGCTTTATATTGAAATAAACACATGTTATGGGTCACTCTAAAAAATAAAGGTTCCAAAAGCCATAGATGGGCTATTTTGGGTTCCCTAAAAAACCTTTCAGAGAACAATTCTAAAGAATTATTCTCTTCTTAGTGCAAAGAACATTATCCAAATAACTTGTTCTGCTGTTAAGAACCTTATGTGGAATGGAAAGGTTCCATGGATGCAAAAGGTTCTTAATGGAATCACCAATAAAGAACCTGTGTGTGGGTATAGTGCTTACTGATCAAATCCGATGGCAACCGATTGATTTCCTCGGGTCTGAAAGGTAAATGCAAGTTCGAAGCCTGCATGCCGTTGAATAATTGTTCAACCTTTATTTTGCCAAGCTTGTGTTGAATTGGAATAATCCTCTCGGTGACCCCCGGTGACCTGGTTCTCATTCTGGAAATGTCAGCAAATCATGTGCTGACATGGGAACAGAGAAGAATGCCAGGTATGAACATGTTTCGGAAGTCGCTCAGTGTGGGTGTTTTGTCTGTGTCCACAGATGTGTGTCTGTGGGAGTGCTGGAGACCCTCATATTAAGCTTAACCTCACTCAATAATAGTTGTAAAAGAGCCTGCAAACACATTTACATGCTGCTGTAAAATACATAATGAAATAAAACACAAGATTTAAAAACACAAAGAAATTAATTAGAATAATTCATATTATTAATCTGTTTTTTTTTTCTAATTTAATTTACACACAATATTTCTAAAGCATCAACATGAATAATTTAAAAAAATAAAATAAAACAAAAAAGCAATACTGAGTAAAATACAAAATATTAAACTGAATTCAACTAAACCAGCAACTAATAAAGGACATTATACAAAAATAAATAAATAAATAAATCAAGAGAGAATTTAAAAGGCCCGTTCACACCAAGGACGATAACTATAAAGATATCGTTCTAGAAATCATTCTCAATATTAAGGAATATCAGAGTTTTACGAATTTTTTTCGAATCAGAGGTTCGGTTAACAAATCAAACTGCCAAAGTCACGTGAACTATTGAAATTGCGAACCGCTTCTGACGTGACGAAGCCTCGTTTACTGAAATCACGGGACTTTGACGCTCCGAAACAAAAGATTCGTAAAGCTTCATGAATCAGTGTTTTGAAATCACTAGATATTGTTGAAAAGTCGTTATTTAGCTTTTTTGGCACACAAAAGTATTCTTGTCGCTTTATAATATTAATATTGAACCACTGTAGTCACATGACCTGTTTTAGTGTCTTTCTGGACATCTGAAAGTGTCAATAGAGACTCACTGAACCATCGGATTTCATCAAAAATATCTTCATTTGTGTTCTGAAGATGAACGAAGGTCTTACGGGTGGAGAGGAATTAATGACAGAATTTACATTTTTGGGTGAACTAACCGTTGAAGAGTTTATTGTGGCAAAACTCTAGTTAATGGTGAATATGTGTTCCTCATATCAAAGCGTATTCTGTGTGATATTCTACACCACAGCAGTGAATATGGTGATTTGAGATCCTTAAATCTGCAGTCCGTAATTCTGACTCTTTGTCGCCATCTCTGGTTGAAACCTGCAATTGCAGTTGTTTTGCGTTTTGAATCATCATCTTTTACGGCTCCTCAGAGCGAATGAATCTAATGTTTGCTGTCAGTCACATCGGTGTGGAGACTGTACTCCGGAATCACAGATTGTGATCTTGGACGAAATCAGCATTGCTTGACTGTATTTAGTGTGTATTAGCGTTACATGTACATTTCAATCTCAGTACAGTCTAATCACTAACGTTAATTTGTCATACCATACAATCCGCCATCAAAATAATACGTTTAATTATTGCGGCCGCTATCAATGATCCGCCTCACATGATATACAGCCTACTAGCTAGGACTCGATTTTATGTAAACAGACGTGACGCAAAAACAAACGGCAACACGCTCGAATTTCCCGCGAAAACCCACGAGTGCCATCCGAATCATTATTATAAGCTTACCGTTGTGAATCGGGCTAAGGTAAGGAGACTGGCTGCTCAGAAATTGATTTTGGATCATTTTTAGCCAAAAAAACTTACGGACTGCTGCTTTAATGCTAAAAATCTCTCCACAGTGTAACGGAGAGGATATTTTTGGGCGACTATAACAGAAAGCGGTGACATTTCCAAATCAACACAAGACTTCACAAAGAAATTTTTAGTGAAATGATGTAAACATCATTATCTATCTCATCTTTGACGAGATAATGTCAGATACAAGGTAATGCTTAAGACCATTTGAAGATGAGATAATGCTAGACGTGCTTACAAGGACAGATTAGATTCACCACCACACCCTCCGTCTGAAAGAAGACGAGCTTTTACAGACGAGCGTATAGGAGTAATTATCTCTGCCTATAGCCTGTCTCTTATCAAGCACTCTGAGGAGTCCACGCATGATTTTGGTGTCAGTTGTAAAAGAACAACATGAGAATGTCTGGGTGTTGCTGGAACTCCTTGAATTATCCGTGCCTCCATAAATGTGAATGGATAGTCCCCGGGGCCCGTCCCGGAAATACGGGCTCCGGGGCCTGTTTTTCACATCCAAACAATCGCTGCCGTCCCAGTGCTTTATCAGCTCATGGGGGGAAGTTTGTTTCCTATCACAATAGGTTTGTATTAAATGTCACCATTTTTGTAGGACAAATTCTTTCAGCAAACAATGTGACTGCGCACCATGCCGGAAAAAGCCAAGCATGTGGATTTGCAAAATGACCAAAAATGAGGTAGCCTACTGGAATTATGCAATTGTTAATAAACCGATGGAAATGTGCACTTGTTTCTGTTCAGTTGTGAATGATTTCCCCATTTAACCTTTCTCCTACAGGCATCGTATGTCACAGCAAAGAGGAGTACGTGTGGTATAAACACTCAAAGTGCTTTTAAGGCAGAACACAGCCAACGGCAAGTTCCCACACATGGGATATATAATGAAGTATGCTAATAAATTCAGAGCTGCACTTTGTAAAATCTCTAAATAATGAATTATGACGTTAATTGAAGTACCTGCACTCTTTGAAGCATACTAATATCGCAGTTTGGATTGTGATGTTCGGACATTATAGACAATATGGACTACTTATGAGGCAAAATATTCCTCTGATGCTTATTCAGGGCTGGGTGGGTTACTTTTAAAATGTATTTCACTACAGATTACAAAATACATGCTTTAAAAAGTCATTTGTAACGTATTTCGTTACATTACTCAAGTTTAGTAACTTCATCTAAATACTTTAGAATACTTTGGAACACTAATAAGTGTGGAACAAACACAAAAAAGGTCATTGCAAGTTTTTATCTCACAATTCTGACTTTTTCCCTCAGAATTGTGTGATATAAAGTTGCAATTGTGAGTTATAAAGTCAGAATTATGAGATATAAACTCGCAATATTGAGAAAAGTCAGAATTATGACATTTAACTCACATACTAAATTGACAATTGCAAGAAAAAAAGTCAGTATTGCAAGTTCATATCTTTATAACTTGCAATTGTGAGTTTAAATCTCGCAATTCTGAGAAAAAGAAGTCAGAATTGTGAAATGCAAACACACAATTGTGAGCGGAAAAAACTAATTGTGAGAAAAAGTTGCAGTGACGAGTGAATTATAAAATGACTCACAAAACATGAAAACAGTGGAAAACATGAAACTGAACTCGTATTTTAAATACGTGACTAAGTTACTTGTATTTTGTTACTCCCCAACCGTTTGCTTATTTTATCCCATAATTTATCCTTCTCCTTTCTGAGTCTACAATCCTACCAACAAATACCCTGTAATTAATTACATATTACATAACTTCATATCCCACATTGCAACAGGAGAAATATGACATAAACAATGAACATTCAACCATAGTCGCAAATTAAAAAAAAAAAGAAAAAGATAATCCAAAAATATATTTGCTTTATTCAGGGCAAAACAACCACACAACTCACAATGCCGTTATCAGTTTATCCAAGCATAACACTTGAGGAAACATACCTGAACCTGATGCAGAACACAAGCCAAAACAATGATCCACGGGCAGATAGACATGGACAGAGAGGTTTTGTCGAGGATTTTTGAACGTAGTATGCAGGACAATTCCTCACAATGTGTGTTTAGAAATTAAACCAATGTGTCCGTTAACCATGCCTAACATTGGACAACTGACAACTTTTCCAACACATTTAAAATTATATAATGAGTTTGATAGCATTATGTGGTGGAAAGACGTTTTAGACATTTAAAATAAAATAAATAGTTCATTTTTGCTTCTGAAGATGTCTAGCATTTCATGTATTACAAATGCACATAATTACTGTAAGTAATATTTTCATGATACACTATAAAAATACTCTTCACTAGCACTTTAATCTTCTTAACAAAATAAGTGCACTAGTAGAATATAGCTGCAAGCAACAATTAAGGGTCCAAGCTCAAAAAAGACATGATGAGTTATGTAAGTATGGCTGAGAGCCACTGCAACAATGAGTAATTAAAGACTTTTTAGATGATTTGAGTCAAAATGGATGAAAAATCTAGTAATATCATTTAATTTCTTATCACTTTTGACCAGTAGGTGGTGCTGTGACCAAATTGATGTTGTGAAGGCATAGTCTGAAACGCACAAAGTTTGGTATGGTCTGAATTTGGCGAAAATCAGACCAGAGGTCTAGGAGGAGTTCGGAAAAGTAGGATTGCAAAGAAATTCAAAATGACTATGGCATAATTGGTTGTATTGTTCTCGGTTTGACTCTCAGAATCTAAACCAGTTTCAATAAAGCTATTATCATTCTTTGAAATTTCATTATAATTTTTACCACAAGGTGGCGCTGCCCCGAAACATATCGAGTACCTTCAAGGCATCATGCCGAAGACACGCACCAAATTTTGCAACGATACGCCAATGCGTTCACAAAATATAGCATTTTACGGAAAATTCAAAATGGGAGACGCCATATTTTCGACTCGCCATTCTGGCCCGAATTTATTTTTCGTAAAACTGTATTGAAGTTATGAGCAAACAAGATGTTTTTTAAGATCTCCTGACAGCTCTCAGCTCATGGTTGTCATAACACACACCAAGTTTGATTTACACATTAACTTGATTTATTATAGATTTCAAAATGTTGCAAAATTCACTAGATTTTCTGGTAACGCTTTAGTTTAGGTTCCAATTCTCACTATTAACTCGTTGCTTAGCATGCATGGGATATTGGCTGTTTATTAGTAGTTATAAAGCACATATTAATATTTTATTCTGCATGATCATATTCCCTTAATCCTACCTAAACTTAACATCTACCTTACTAACTATTAATAAGCAGTAAAAAGAAGTTTATTGAGACAAAAGTCATAGGAAATAGTTAGTCTAAAATGTGACCGATTTTCTTATTTAGAGATTTAAAGGGTAAAATATAAAATCAAAACATGAAAGTTGAAAATCAGTCTATTTCTATATTTGAACAAATGCCTATACAAAGTAACCTTTCAGTGTCCAACACACAAATGTAAAGTGACTACTCTGACATCATGCACATTTCCTCAAGACAAAGGGAATTTCACACTGACTATGTCATATCACACAGTAGCTAATTTGTAATTAGTTCAAAAATACTTCACATTGTCAGCATGGTTTTTCAGCTTTGTTCCTAGCTCACTATGATGAAGTGGAGTATAAATGCTTCTTTGTGTTGATTGTTTAGAGTTAAAGCTAAAAAGTAAAGAGTGAACTTAGTTTTACCTTCCTAAAGACATGCTTGACCTCGAGACCATCTCCAACCTTTGACATTTGACCGTCCCACAGGGCACTAATGATGACTAAATCATCTGCTAAAAAGCACACCTGGTGATTATATGTTTCATAAAAGACTGGTTCATGGCACCAGAGGCATTCAAATAAAAAAAAAAAAAAAAAAAAAAAAAAAATGGGAGGGGGGGGGGGTAATTTGTTGCACCTTGTTTGTTTGTTTGTTCAGATATTTATGGAAGCCTGTTTCCTACACAGAATAAAACAATTAAAAACATAATAATTATGCCTTTTTATCTCACAATTCTGACTTTATAACTCGCAATTGGGTCTTTATGTCACACAGTTTCTGAGAGAAAAAAAAGTCCGAATTATGAGAAAAAAGTCAGAACTGTGTTAAATAAACTCGCAATTGCGAGAAAAGTCAAAACTGGGAAAAAAGTCAAAATTGTGATTTTATATCCCACAATTCTGAGTTTATTTCTCACAATTGCGACTTTATATCACACAATTCTGAGAAAAAGTCAGAATTGCACGATATAAACTATAAACAATTCTGACTTTTTCCTCAGTTTTGACTTTTTTCTTGCAATTGCGAGTTCATTTAACGCAATTCTTAAAAAAAGTCAGAATTGCAAGACATAAACTTGCAAGTGCAAGAAAAAAATCCAGAATTGCGAGAAAAAAATTATGAGTTTATATCTGGCAATTCTGACTTTTTTCCTCAGTTCTGACGAGAAAATTGCGAGGAAAAACATTGTGTTTATATTGTGCAATTCTGAAATAAACTCGTAATTGGAAGAAAAAAAGACAGAATTGCAAGAAAAATGTCAGGACTGCGAAAAAAGTCAGAATTGCGAGTTTATACCGTGCAATTCTGAGAAAAAAGCCAGAATTGTGAGTTTATACCGTGCAATTCTGAGAAAAAAGCCAGAATTGTGAGTTTATACCGTGCAATTCTGAGAAAAAAGCCAGAATTGTGAGTTTATACCGTGCAATTCTGAGAAAAAAGCCAGAATTGTGAGTTTATACCGTGCAATTCTGAGAAAAAAGCCAGAATTGTGAGTTTATACCATGCAATTCTGAGAAAAAAGCCAGAATTGTGAGTTTATACCGTGCAATTCTGAGAAAAAAGCCAGAATTGTGAGTTTATACCGTGCGATTCTGAGAAAAAAAGTCAGAATTGCGAATTTATACCGTGCGATAGAAAAAAAGTCAGAATTGCGAGTTTATACCGTGCAATTCTGAGAAAAAAGCCAGAATTGTGAGTTTATACCGTGCAATTCTGAGAAAAAAGCCAGAATTGTGAGTTTATACCGTGCAATTCTGAGAAAAAAGCCAGAATTGTGAGTTTATACCGTGCAATTCTGAGAAAAAAGCCAGAATTGTGAGTTTATACCGTGCAATTCTGAGAAAAAAGCCAGAATTGTGAGTTTATACCGTGCAATTCTGAGAAAAAAGCCAGAATTGTGAGTTTATACCGTGCAATTCTGAGAAAAAAGCCAGAATTGTGAGTTTATACCGTGCAATTCTGAGAAAAAAGCCAGAATTGTGAGTTTATACCGTGCAATTCTGAGAAAAAAGCCAGAATTGTGAGTTTATACCATGCAATTCTGAGAAAAAAGCCAGAATTGTGAGTTTATACCGTGCAATTCTGAGAAAAAAAGCCAGAATTGCGAATTTATACCGTGCGATAGAAAAAAAGTCAGAATTGTGAGTTTATACCGTGCGATAGAAAAAAAGTCAGATATCTTGCAAATCTAGCTTTTTTTCCTCACAATTCCGACTTTTTTTCTCACAATTGCGAGTTTATATCACATAATTTTTGGATTTGTGAGATCCGAAAAACATTATTATTCCGTGGCGGAAACACACTTCCATAGGTGTTTGGTTACGACCGCATGTCTAATTATATGGAGCTTTGTTCCGTGAACTGCTCCTTCCAAAACTCCCGCTTTTGACCTGTTGAAAGTCAAAGATTAGTACCCCCCCCTTACACCTCAAAGCTCAAAAATAAACATGGTGCTGGTTTCTGCTCAGGCAGAAATCACATCGATAAAGCACTGCATTCACATTGTCAGTAAACCAATTCAAAAAAATGACTCAAGGTTGCATGTTTTATGTGATTTTTCTTTCAAAATATTTGTTAAGAATGCATCTGCCAACAATATAATTGTAAACGTAATCATAACTGCTGCAGGGCTACAAAAAAATCGGAGGTCCCCATATTATTCCAACCATTTCAAATCAGAAGGAACGCACACTCAATGAGGAATTCCCACGCCAACCCGTCCTCAGAGTAACAAAAGAGGTAAATCATGTCATACTGCTTCCCACAGATGGACTGGCTCCTTTGTTGACAAAGGCATGCAAAAGAGTATTTACAGATGGCAGAGCCGGCTCTGGCTCTCCAGCATAAAGGCTTCCCTTTTGAGAGCCATTTTAGGGCCATGAGAAAACATCTGAGCTGAAGTGTGCGACGCTTGTACCTCCATCCACGTCCCTCCCTCCCTCCAGGGCCACATTGCTGGAGTCTTTCACAGCAGTCTGTGGATTTTGGAAGCAGCTGCTGCCCGCAGAGACGCCACTGCTGTGAGGTCATACAGAGGATGTGACATGCATGTCATGTTCAGCCCCCCCGCCGCCCATATTCTCTGAAAGAAGAGTCCATTAGGTGTATGTGGCATTTGTTTGCACTGTCAGACTTCTCGAGTCCCTGTGGTAAATATGCACAAAACTCTCACTTCTCTGAGACTAGGCTCTGCTGTGCATCTGATCTTCCCGGATTGACCTTTGCCCTTAACCGCATACATGTGTTTTGTCTCCCAACCTGTAGATTGATCTGAGAATGCTTGCAATCTTACACAGACTGGGCTCAGTAAATCGATAATGTGTAAGAGATCATGTAAATAAAAAATTATTTGGTAAAGGTAATAGCTAGATTTTTGTTCATTATTCTTGTTCTCCATGTAAACACCTTTATTGCCATTCTGATGGCTTATTCAGCATATTATATATATGTATATGTATATGTATATATATATATATATATATATATATATATATATATATATATATATATATATGTACGTAGTGTATATAAAGGGCTGGGTAGTTTTTATCTTACAATTCTGACTTTTTTCTTAGAATTGAGTGATATAAAATCCAAATTCTGAAATTTTGAGAAATGTCAAAATTATGAGATATAAATTTGCAATATTGAGAAAAGTCAAAACTATGAGATATAAACTTGCAATATTGAGAAAAGTCAAAATTATGAGATATAAACTCACAATATTGAGAAAAGTCAGAATTATGAGATATAAACTCACAACATTGAGAAAAGTCAGAATTATGAGATACAAACTGACAATATTGAGAAAAGTCAGAATTATGAGATATAAACTCACAATATTGAGAAAAGTCAGAATTATGAGATATAAACTGACAATATTGAGAAAAGTCAGAATTATGAGATACAAACTGACAATATTGAGAAAAGTCAGAATTATGAGATATAAACTGACAATATTGAGAAAAGTCAGAATTATGAGATATAAACTCACAATATTGAGAAAAGTCAGAATTATGAGATATAAACTCACAACATTGAGAAAAGTCAGAATTATGAGATATAAACTGACAATATTGAGAAAAGTCAGAATTATGAGATATAAACTGACAATATTGAGAAAAGTCAGAATTATGAGATATAAACTGACAATATTGAGAAAAGTCAGAATTATGAGATATAAACTCACAATATTGAGAAAAGTCAGAATTATGAGATATAAACTCACAACATTGAGAAAAGTCAGAATTATGAGATACAAACTGACAATATTGAGAAAAGTCAGAATTATGAGATATAAACTGACAATATTGAGAAAAGTCAGAATTATGAGATATAAACTCACAATATTGAGAAAAGTCAGAATTATGAGATATAAACTCACAACATTGAGAAAAGTCAGAATTATGAGATACAAACTGACAATATTGAGAAAAGTCAGAATTATGAGATATAAACTGACAATATTGAGAAAAGTCAGAATTATGAGATATAAACTCACAATATTGAGAAAAGTCAGAATTATGAGATATAAACTCACAACATTGAGAAAAGTCAGAATTATGAGATATAAACTCACAATATTGAGAAAAGTCAGAATTATGAGATACAAACTGACAATATTGAGAAAAGTCAGAATTATGAGATATAAACTGACAATATTGAGAAAAGTCAGAATTATGAGATATAAACTCACAATATTGAGAAAAGTCAGAATTATGAGATATAAACTCACAACATTGAGAAAAGTCAGAATTATGAGATACAAACTGACAATATTGAGAAAAGTCAGAATTATGAGATATAAACTCACAATAATGAGAAAAGTCAAAATTATGAGATATAAACTCACAATATTGAGAAAAGTCAGAATTATGAGATATAAACTCACAATATTGAGAAAAGTCAAAATTATGAGATATAAACTGACAATATTGAGAAAAGTCAGAATTATGAGATATAAACTGACAATATTGAGAAAAGTCAGAATTATGAGATATAAACTCACAATATTGAGAAAAGTCAGAATTATGAGATATAAACTGACAATATTGAGAAAAGTCAGAATTATGAGATATAAACTGACAATATTGAGAAAAGTCAAAATTATGAGATATAAACTGACAATATTGAGAAAAGTCAGAATTATGAGATATAAACTGACAATATTGAGAAAAGTCAGAATTATGAGATATAAACTCACAATATTGAGAAAAGTCAGAATTATGAGATATAAACTCACAATAATGAGAAAAGTCAGAATTATGAGATATAAACTCTCAACATTGAGAAAAGTCAAAATTATGAGATATAAACTGACAATATTGAGAAAAGTCAAAATTATGAGATATAAACTCACAATAATGAGAAAAGTCAGAATTATGAGATATAAACTCACAATATTGAGAAAAGTCAGAATTATGAGATATAAACTCTCAACATTGAGAAAAGTCAAAATTATGAGATATAAACTGACAATATTGAGAAAAGTCAAAATTATGAGATAAAAAGTCGCAATTACCTTTTTTACAGTTACAGGAGACTCTCAAACATCTATCACAAAACATGAAAGCAGTCGTGGATCATCCAGTTATGAAGGATGGTAAAGATTCAAGATGTAAATTGTTATCATATTGTAATATTGTATGTAATATTGTTCTGCAAGGTTATGAAACTTCTGAACAGAAATGAAATGAGCTTTTTCAGACTGTCGGAGAATCACCAATTGCTGTTTACATGAATTGTCCATCACAGTATTATCCGTCATATTATTGTTTAAATTACATTAAAATTCACTTAGGTAATCTAAAATACTTTTCGGATGTAACTGTGATATTGTGAAATATTAAGTATATATTATAATATATTTTACAATGTAATTTATTCCTGTAATCAAAGCTGAATTTTTCAGCAGTCAATCAGTCTAAGATGCTGAATTATTAATAATGGTTATTATTATCAGTGTTTTAAACAGCTGAAAATAGTTTTTGCTGCTTAATTTTTTTATGGAAACTGTGATGCACTTTTTCTTTACTGAATAGAAAGTTCAAAAGAGTAGCATTAATTTGGAATATAAATATTTTGTAACATTATAAATGACTTTACCGTCACTTGAATCAATTTAATGCATTCTTGTTAAATGAAAGCATTAATTTCTATTTTTTCTGAATGGTTCTCAAGGTTTCCTCTAAAATATTACAGATCATAATGTTCTCAACATTGATAATAATCAGAAATCTTGAGCAGTAAATCATCATATCAGAATGATTTCTGAAGGATCATGTGACACTGAAGACTGGAGTAATGATGTGTTATTTTAATAATGTTCAGAGTTTTGTCAACATGCTCAATACTGTAGTCACTACTGAGAGTTGTTGGCACAATTTTCAGTAAAAATAAATAAAGTTCCACATGATTGCCCAAGTTCTCAGTTGTTCTCCATCTGTGGTCTGATGTTACGAAGCTGTTCCCTTCAGAAAGGTCACGTTCGGGGAACTGGATCTGCATCAGTCATACAATAGTTCAGTATTTATATTTTAAAAATGTGTTGGAGCTGTAATAATGCCAAGAGGTCGTGAAATATTTAGTGACCTACATGTTTCTTACATGAACTAGCTTTAGAAGAGTAAATTTTATGGTACATAAATGGAGTTTTTCCCGTTGTTGTACGAAAAAGAGGTGCATGAAAACTGCCTTTGGGTTTAGAACAACATCAGTAGTGACAGAATTTTTATTTTGCATATGAACGAATGTGAACGCAGTCAAAAAGATGCATAATAATCTCAGATACTTGTAGCCAAAAGGAAGTATGTCTCTTTGACGTTCACAGCCTGAGTTCTTCCAGTTTTGCTTTCTTTTACTAAGAAAAACAGTCAGGATCCATGCTGAGATTTTGATATGGACCGCGGAATATCCAGCTTGGTTCATGACACTCATCTGGCTCCTCTATGTCAGCTATTAATAAAGCACAGTAGGCATCTGCAGACAGTGACAACACACAGGAAGAGCTCCAAAAAATCCACTGGGAACAGAGGAAGAGGGAAGAAAGAAGCGTTGCTGTGCGGGCTTCCACCATTGAGATAAAAGCTTGTAAGAAATCACAGATTTTAACCGCTAAACACAGACCGATTATGAGGAGGACCTTTGTAATGCATTTCTGAACTCTATAACATTAGGCTTCATGACATGGTGACAGAGACTGCTAAGAGAATAATAACTTTGATGTGATGTAAAGTGCTTCTCGTCAACATAATTCACCTCTAAATAATACTATGTCAAGCAAACGTGTGAGAATAGTCAAAGCTCACATGTTCAGTCATTTAGATTGGCTGAACAATCAAAACAGACAAAAACGCAAAACGTAGTTATTCCTACTTATTCACGATTTCCTAATGATCTTGTATTGTGAGGCATGGTTAATGCACAACATATCTGCACTATCTGTGCACTGTCTAAAGAGTAAGCAAACACATGAATTGCCTAAGATTGTACATTTTCCCCAATAACTCGACTCTTAGTGTCCTGTAAAAGCCGTTTATGTCTTTTCTTAGATAAGGACCATGACTACAACATGTGCTGCCTGTTCAAAGATATCAGTTTTTCAAAATTGCAAAGACACTAAACGTTTATGGTTACTCAGCTAGTCTCCCTAAGACAACGGGAACCAGCATTGCATCATGGGGGAAACTCTCCAAATCCTGAAGCCTGATTGGTTCACGTCTGTGCAAATGGACAGGAAAACGCTATTTCATTTATAAATCGGGGGAATGAAATAGTAAATGGTGCGCACGATTTAGCCTACCAATTTTTTTCCTGCATGTCATGTCTGGGGCTCCGTAGTAACATGCTTTCTTTGACCTTTTGGGCTTTTTCAGTTTGACTACTGCATTTTTACAGTACGCAAATGCAAATGACTATGCAGAATTTATACAGAAATTTCAGTACTATATACGCATATACAGTACAGTACAGCCCTTAGCAGCAACAACTGCAGTCAAGCGTTTGCGATGAGTCTTTAACAGCGCTGTGGAGGAATTTTGGCCCGCTTATCTTTGCAGAATTGTTGTAATTCAGCCACACTGGAGGGTTTTCGAGCATGAACTGCCTTTTTAAGGTCATGCCACAGCATCTCAACAGGATTCAGGTCAGGACTTTGACTAGGCCACTCCAACGTCTTCATTTTGTTTTTCTTCATCCATTTAGAGGTGGACTTGCTGGTGTGTTTTGTGTCGTTGTCCTGCTGCAGAACCCAAGTTCGCTTCAGCTTGAGGTCACGAACAGATGGCAGGATATTCTCCTTCAAGAGTTTTTGGTAGACAGCAGAATTCATGGTTCCTTTTATCAAGTCTTCCAGATCATGACGCCCCAGACCATCACACTACCACCACCATATTTTACTGTTGGTATGATATTCTGCGGTGTTGCTTTTACGCCAGATGTAATGGGACACACACCTTCCAAAAAGTTCAACTTTTGTCTCATCGGTCCACAGAGTATTTTCCCAAAAGTTTTTTCTGGCAAAAATGAGACGAGCCTCAATGTTCTTATTGCTCAGCAGTGGTTTTTGTCTTGGGACTTTTTGCACAGTCTCTTTCTCATGGTGGAGTCATGAACAATGACCTGAACTGAGGCAAGTGCAGTTCTTTGGATGTTGTTGTGGGGTCTTTTGTGACCTCTTGGATGAGTCGTTCCTGTGTTCTTGGGGTAATTTTGGTCGGCCGGCCACTCCTGGGAAGGTTCACCGCTGTTGCGTGTTTTCACCATTTGTGGATAATGACTCTCACTGTGGGTCGCTGGAGTGGCAAAGCTTTAGAAATTACCTTTATAATCTTTTCCAGACTGATAGATCTCAATTACTTTCTTTCTCATTTGTTCCTGAGTTTCTTTGGATCTCGGCATGATGTCTAGCTTTTGAGGATCTTTTGGTCTACTTCACTTTGTCAGGCAGGTCCTATTTAAGGGATTTCTTGATTGAGATCAGGTGTGGCTAAAGAAGTTGAACACTTTTTCACACAGGGCCATGAAGATTTGTATTTTGTTTTCCCTTTATAATAACAACCTTCATTTAAAAACTGCATTTTGTGTTTGCTTGTGTTATCTTTGACTAATGTTTAAATTCGTTTGATGATCGGAAACATTTAAGTGTGACAAACATGCAAAAAAATAAGAAACCAGGAAGGGGGCCAACACTTTTTCACACCACTGTACATACAGTTTTTTCTGTAACTACATGCTCTGGATGTTGCATTCTCCATTACTTGATGTAGTGCCAAATAAATGATTTGTAGCATATTGACTGATCTTTACGAGGTGAAAGTACAGGTGAAATGGTTTTGAAGCGATTGATTTTGCCGGAGGAGTCAGGGGTTTTGTGTTGTGTGAAAACGGGTGAAACTGTAATTCAGCTGTTGCTTATAAATCTGTGAATAAACAATCTGCATCAGCTTTGTGTTATCTGGGCTGTTTCATCTTTCGATGAGAGAACCGGTTGATGTAGAATCAAAGCAGGGTTAATTTGGAATCATATCAATAAGAACCACTGGAATATGAACATGAAAGAGAGAGGCCCATTGATCATTGTTACATATCAAAACAAGATAATAACTCCTTGGGTGATAATTAATTCAGCTGAATGTCACCGATTTGCAGAGAAGTTTTTATTTGGCATCAGTTGCATTGACGCTGTGAGGAAAAAAGCAGTTCTCCACCTTGCGTTTTACAAGGAAACACCCTTTCAGAACAAACAAAGGTTGGAGCAGGTTAAGAATGTCAACCAACAGCTCTGAACTGAATTTCTAGTTTCTGATATCAAACTGCAGCTATAAATCAGCCTCACACAATACGTCGGTGCACTGAGGTTGTTGACTTTGACACTTGCACAGCTTATGGATCGTAAAAAGTGCTGCGTGCATGTGCAAACAAGAGTCATGTACGAGCACCAGGACAGAAACAAGGTAGTAAAACATGCATATATACAGAGAAGATCACAGTAACATTGCTATATTTGTGCTTTAGAGCTGACTTACATGATAAAACACTAATCAATGTGCTAAAAAGCCTCCTCATGATCATGACTGTATTTGGAGAGTTTGGATGGACAAAGTCAAATGTTTGGAATTTTTTTTTATATATATATAATGTTTTTGAAAGAAGTCTTTCATGATCACCAAGGCTGCATTTCTTTAGCTTAGTTAAAACAGTCAAATTGTGAAATATTGTTACAATTTAAAAGAATTGTACATTATAACATGTAATTTATATCCAGTGCTCAAAGCTGAATTTTCAGCATCATTACTCCAGATCCTTCAGAAATCACAAAGAGACATTCTTGCGTGGTCAAAGTATTAATCTGTTTAAATAGATAAATAAAAAATGAACTATTGGCCATTCGGATCAGTATTCTAATGTGAAGATCATGTTCAGCCACGATAAGTGTTACCAAATTATTATCCAAAACCTTACAATGGCTTCAGTCATTATCATGCTTTTCCCTTTCGAATACATTTACAAATAATTATCAATTTCCCCCTGAAGGTAATACTTGAGTTATTACTAGTGGATTACCATGATCTTCTCTTCACAATTAATTATACATTATGTATTATTCACTTTAATTATGCGAATTAATTAGCGAATAGTATACCTCAGAATGACTTACTTCTGAAATTAATTAGAGTTTCTTGTTAGTTAATAGCAGTTATTAGTATTGCTTTACTCATTTGTTCCTGTGTATTTATTCATGAATGACGGAACATTATTCTAAAATGTTACATTTTTTTTTTTAAATGGCATTGCTTTTAAAGGACTTTTTTCAGAGAGCATTCAAAAGTAACGTTTCCGTAATTATTTGCAAAATTATAAAAATTGAATGTTCCTTTAATGCTCACTTAAAAAAAAAAAAAAAAAAAAAATATGATTTTGGACGTTCAAAGAACATTCAGAAATAGTATTTAATAACTTAATGGGAACGTTCTTAGATCATTTCTTCGTTAGCTGGGTTGAAAGGAAGCATCTGCCTCTAAAAGAAAAAGGTAATTGCAACTTTTTCTCTCACAATTCGGACTTCTTTTCTCAGAATTGCGAGATACAAACTCACAGTTATGAGAAATAAAGTCAGAATTGACTCTTCGCAAAGCCCCACCCCCTTTAGTTACTGTTGCTATGTTCGACAACCCATCCGCTCTCATGCCACACATCATGTTCTCACGTAGTGAAAAATACATTGTGGAGCAAAGAGGACACTGACAACACGTCGACAGACAAGACAGAGCAGGTTACTTTTGATATGAAACAGTTTCATATTTAATATATTGCATTTTTTTTAAAGTTTCATCAATAAATAGCGTCTAGTGTGTGTTTAATGTGTCGCTGTAGCTCCTCGATCATCTCTTCATACTAGTTCATTTATAGCATCAAATAAACATGAATGAACATCAGAAGGAATGTTATTTCAAGCACGGAAAGACGTGAGGACATACAATTTATCAAGTTCACCAACGTTAATCTACTAACTCCCCTGACCGCTTTGTCGGACAAAACGGCGAATTCGGGGTTATGATTGGTCAGATCGCCTGTCAATCAAATTGCCGGCGAAGGGTCAATTGCTAGACATAAACTCGCAATTCTGACTTTTTTTTCATATATATATATATATATATATGTTGTCAGTTTATGTCTCACAATTCTTACTTTATAACTCACAATTGCAAGATAATATTGTAATTCGAGGAAAATATCACAATTTTGACTTTAGGCTATAATTCGCAATTGTGAGAAAAGAATTGAATTGCTAGGATGTAAAAGAAAAAGAGTCACAATTACCTTTTTTATTTTATATTAAGTGACGCAAACAGGCTTCCATAGGGTTTTTATAAAGTGTGTAAAAAAAAAAAAAAATTGGTATCCTTTTATAACAAGATGAATATCAAGACCCCAAAACTGTCTCTGGGCTGATGAGACATTTAAGAGCACTCATGCGCAGGTAAAGTCTGTTAAATGTTTGAAGGGCTGTGGCGGACTGCCAGCACCCGTAGGGCTGTACGCTCATGAAACACTCATGAACTGCACTCACTTGCCTAGTTAACAGGTTAGTTTGCTCAGTGAACACAGTCTGTGGGGTAAGTCAAGGATAATAGGCTGAATAAAGGAAGTCTCCTAACAAACTACAGTGATCATGGCATTATTCTGGAGCCACTGCACATGTTGAGGTTTTTCCTTTTGAGACAGAATGGGCTTTAGGTTATGTTTTAGGCTACGGTTCGATGTTAACTGTTTGGACCAACATGAACATTCACGCGTCGTCCATGCAACTATTTTTTCTTTTCCATGGCAAACCAACAAGACTTATACTTTTGGTCACATGCTCTTTTTTAGAGATGTTAAAGGTGCAGTATTTGAAATCGACCCAAACGAACACACCCCTCCCGGCATCGCTCCACCCACACAACGCACGAACGCACAATGCAAGAGTGAATGTGTCTTTGGCTGAACCGCAGCAAAATGATGCTTCGTGAAAAATAAAACATGTCCCAGTTGACCCTTCCCAAACAGTTTGATTGACAGGCGATCTGACCAATCATAATCCCGAATCCGCCATTTTGTCCGACAAAGCAGTCAGGGGAGTTAGTAGATTAAAATTTTTTTGGTAAGTAGCTTGTAGTGTAGCTAAATTATTCAAATGAGGAGCCTGACTGGAGTTTGTGCTTTAAATCGGTAGCCAGTAGTTTGGGAAGCTACATGTAACACAGAACGGGAAGAAGGAGGCGGGAACCGGCGAACATTCAACATAACTTTAATCAAATAAAACGAAAGTAAAATAGCGGCAGTCGCCGTGAGGAACCCACGCAAACATAATAAAACAACATAAAGTCCAGACCTGGTCCTCTCTCGTCCTTCACTGTCGTCGCTCCCCTTTTATGCTTCCGGAGCTCCTCCGTGAGAGACACGAGACCGGTGTAGCGCGCAGCTGACGCTCATTATCTCCGCTTCACCGGCCTCACGCCGGATCCCTCACGGCTCTCGCCCGCCCTGCTCGTCACACTACAGTTTCAAAGTACTGAAGTTCCCCAATCTCTGCATGACACAGAACTTCAACCCCTGTGGCACAACTGTCACGCTGGAATTTCACACATCAAACATCCGTGTGTGTGTGTGTGTGTGTGTGTGTGTATTACTGTACAAACGTCATGGTAAATCTACGGTCAGTTTCAGATTACTTGGTCTGAATGCAAGTAACACATTGATATGAGTGGGATGGTGTAAGGTCTTAACTCACAAATATCATCCGTAGTCTGAAATTAATTCAACACAAGCCATCCAGCATTTAATATGATACTGTAATATGGATCTCTCTTACTGCAGTGAAACAAGTGTCTCACAGCAGAGAAACGTTATAACATCATCTTCAACACACTCGAATGTGTCTAATATGATAAACAGAGCTGTGTTTCCTCATACTGACCGGAGAAGAAGAATGTGTCATAATAAAAGTCCCGCTGCTCTCGAGGCGTGTGTCGCTCGTCTCTCATTATCAATCGTCTCGTTCAGCTCCACAACTCTTGCTCCCGCTCTGCTTCACACTACAGTAACGTTAATAATCACATGATTGAGTCCCGTCCCGATTCTTTTCCACCAGCTGTGAGGTGAAGACCACACGTCCCAAGATTCCTCGCTCAAACTGTGCACCTTTAAACACCCATTAGGGACTTAATTTCCATTTTTTTAAAAATATTTTCATCTTTTTCTTTAAAATAAACACCTCTCCGAGCTGATATGTGATGAGAAAATGGAGAATGAATTTGAAAAACTCAGAACCACCCGCCTTCCTCTTCACGCCAATTTTGTCAAGCTCAGTCAGACATTGTTGGGCAGAGTTAGTGTAAATAAGGAGTTTCTCATTTTGAAAAAATAAAATAAAATTCAAAACATAATCAAAACACAATTTCCTCAAAAGCTCAGAAATCTTGTAACACAGTGCACAAGTTGTATTGAACACTGTTGCGATTATTTTATGGTGCTTGTGTGTTTGAGGTTGAAAGCTGCCTGTTCAAAATTTCTTCTTGTGTTCTTATTTTTGAGTGAATAAATTCTTTAAATCAGAATCACTAGTTTAGCATTAAAGAAAGAAAACTGAAAGATTGAAAGTCTTAATGAATTGCTGCATCACTGCGGACACCAAGAAACAGCAAAAACTGTGGGGGAAAGCAGTGGAAGGTTGTTATCCCCCTGGCCAGAATAAACCTCTTCACATGCTATCTGATTTCATATTTATCTTAAGGGCAGCGTATCTTGAATTAGGTTGGGTCTGAGTAGGAGGTATGTTCGCTTTCTTCGTTACTACATCAAAACGGCTCTCCATGCCCTCGAGACACAAGCACACAGACAATACTGTGGCTGACTCACTGTGAGTGTTGAGCCAATCTGATGGGAAGGCTCTCTTTGGGGTTTTTCTGCAATGTGGGTCCCACATATTCTTCACACAATGTGTCAAGCCTCAGTGTGATTATTTGCATTTCGGAGATTCAGTGTGTGTGTGTGTGTGTGTGTGTGTGTGTGTGTGTGTGTGCAAGGTTGGGTCCTTTTATTAAATGAGTGTGTAAGTGAGGTAGTCTATTCAATAAAAGCCACTCGTGAGTTATCTACTGGGAAAACAGAAATAGTCTAGACAGATAAAGATGAATTCAAACCACAAACCATAACACATGATATTGCATAAATGTCATTCAGTTTAGCATCACTCTGGAATTGAAAGTCATCGAGATTTTGCCAAGTAAGACATGTTCCTTGATCAACAGATTTTGTTGATCCTGGAACAACATTACTGTCTGAAAATGTAATCCTATCCCTTCCCATAAACCATAACTTATCTATAAAATCAGAGGGGAATGATAATGTAGAAGCACCTATCCCTGGTTGTAAGCCTAAACTTGACGTAAACTGTATAAACTCAAATTTGATTGGTTGATTGGAATGTTGTTCCAAGATCAACAAAGATGTTGATCCAGGAACACGTTGCACTTGGTGAAATCAGGTTTTTTAAAAAAAAAAAAAAAGAATATATTTAGAAGAAAATAGGTAATCAAACAGTTTATGGACCCCTTATGGACAAGACTTTCGTATTGTGGAAAAATAAATAAATAAATAAATAAATACTATGGAAGTCTGTTTGGTTACCAAAATAACTTCTTTTCTGTTGAGCAGAAGAAAGAAATTCATGCAGGTTTGGAACAACTTGAGGGTGAGTGAATGATGACCGAATTGAAATTGTTTTGGGTGAGTTTTCCCTTCCATATTTTAAAGGGAACCTATTATGTAAAATAAGTCTCTGATGTCCCCAGAGTGTGTATGTGAAGCTCAAAATACTCTACTTTTTTATAGCATATTAACATTGACACTTTAACACAAATTGACAAATAGAAACAGAACTACAACTGACCTCAGCCACAGCCTTAGATGAAATCAACTGACAAACGATGAAATCAATCAGACATTTCTGTAGACATGTGAAAATAAAGTCAGTCTGGTCAGTTATGAGTGAATCTGGTAATGCTGTTTGTGGAGTTGATCAATGTCTTTTATCTTCAGTTGATTTCATCTAAGCTGAGGTCAGTTGTAGTTCTTGTGTTTCTCTGTCCTTCAGTGATTCTGCTTGTTAACAGCAGGCGTTCATCATTAATGTTCAATCTTCGCTTAATTAATTGCTTAATTATCTCACTAACTTTAACTCTGCGTCAGTGTTACTTTAACACTATTTAGAGAGGGAGCAAATGTTATCTGAGCAGAGTTGATTTGACTTTAACTAAAAGCTGAATAAAACACAGTACAAGAAGTGCCCATTAAAGTCTTATCCATAAACTCTCTCTCTCTCCCTTGTTTTATCAACATACACAGCGATTTACACAAAAACACTCATTACAACTAACAGTAAACAAATATATACAGACCTTATGGGGTGCTTAATTAACTTTATATCCCTAAAACAACTCTGACTATCTGTAATAAATTACTGCCGTATTCAGTATTGATCTGGAGACTGAAAGTTGGATCACGAACAGTTGGTACTGATCCATCCTTGAGTAACATTTTTTAGCAAAACCTGTTAAAATGACTCTCGTTCACAAAGCGGTCTGGTGTAAAATGATTCGCTCGGACATGAACGAATTCAGGTGTGCGGAGCATTTCCTTCAAAAACAAAACGAATCCTTCTGATGTCGGGAGTACGTGAAGACTGTTATGTTCACTCCATCATCCAACAACAAAACAGCAGAGCTGCTTACGAGAGATTCTTGTCGCTACAGCTGCTCCGGCCCGGAGAAAATGGCGGACTCGCTCAGGGCGGGGTCTATGCTAATTCGGCAGAGTCCGTCAGCAGTTGTGGGCGGAGCCTGTGCAAACTGACGTCTTTTTGCACAGAATCTGCGAACGGCTTGTTCTGTGACACAACTTGTGGTGGATTTTTGTCATTATAGGGAGGTTGTGTGCACGCACTGCCGACACATTTATGTTCAAACACCACACCACCTAAAAGTAAATTTTGCATAATAGGTCCCCTTTAAATGTAATTTTTCTTACTGTTTTCACTCTCTCGCTCCCTTTTCTTCTTGCCAGCATTTTTAAAGCACATCTTCTGGAAGCAGAACAATGTGTGAGCGCTGATGCTATCAGAGCGGTAACAGAGATGCGGCTCTAGGCAGATGAAAGGCAGTATTGTGCGTGTCGTCCACAGGTCCGCTGCAGTGAAAAGCAGGCTGAGAAAGTGAGCCGGCTGCCAAAGCCACCATGATTCCAGCACTCTGAAGTTTCTCATGGAGGTAAAGTTAAAAAATGAAAAACATCAAGGCCAGTTCGCCAAGCTCAGAAACCTATGAGAGCTCTAGACTACCTGCATTATTGACTTATAATATCTGTGCAGACTGTGAAAAAGGTATGCACACATCTAATTTTGTTGAACATGTGCTTTGAGGTTTGAGGTTTTTGCATACAAATGCTAACATAGGGGCAGCATTGTGTGTCCCTCCCATGTGGGCATGTCCAAAAGGCATTGACAACTCTCTAAGAGAATTCAACAATATAAAACACTGAATAGAGATGTCCTGCTTGACTCTTTGGACATCTGCTAAGGGACGAGGCGTGGATGGCAGACAACGTCTCCCCTTACACATGTCAGACATTAACACTTGACCCTCAATCTGCTACGCACGGGTCTTGTTTCACTCGCTGTAGTCGTTGTGTGCGCAACACAACCTGCTGTGAGCTTACAGAGGAATACGGGCCTCAGATAACTACTACCTGAGCAGATTAACTTACCGTCCATTCTCCATGACACCGGATAGTGTTCACACATACAAAGTATGCGGCTACATGCAGTTTGCATGAACATTCTACATGTGGGCGATGCAATTTGTGCCAACTTTAATTACATCCTCAAAGTTGTCTCTGTGCAAGTAATAGTTTGAAAATTCTATATGTAATCAAAGGCCAGCAAGTCCAATAGATTCACTAAAAGGGTTGCATAATTAAAAATTCCAAGTCAATTTCTAAATTGATTCTTTCAGCATGACCTTTAAACTTTGATTAGTCAGATTGACTATAAAAATTCCTCTTTACTTTTTCAAATGCATGTTATGTCGTATTGTGAACAATTCATCCATGCATATGTTTAATTAAAAAATGAAAATTGTAATTTTTAATCAAAATGTTATAGCTAGCTCTTCCGCTGAAAATGGCGGACTTCTCTCTGGCGACGGATGAGTCAAACCATGAAAATTCTGTCATCGTTTACTCACCATCATGTCGTTCCAAACCTGTGAGACTTTCATTCATCTTTAGAGCGCAAATGAAGAAATTTTTAATGACATCTGAGCTCTTTCTGTCCCTCCATTGACTAGTTTTTGCAACTACCACTTTGATGCTTCAAAAAGTTCATGAAGAGATCGTAAAACTAATCCATATGCATTGCGCGGTTCAGTCCAAATTTTCTGAAGAGACTCGATCGCTTTAAATGACGAACAGATTGAATGTAGGCTTTCATTCTCATATAAACAAACATCAGTTGTGGTAAACGGAAGCTCAAGCATGTTCGCTTGACCTGCAAGAACCAGTGAGGTTCATTCTCGGTCGCCCAACAATGTAAAAAGTTTGAACGAAACAAAAACAAATAGTTTCTCAGGTAAGGATCGAACCCCCAGTCTCCTGCATGTTAACGGCAATGCATTGGTGTGAAAGTGATGCATAATTTTTCACGCCCAAAATCCCGAGAAAAAAAAACAATCATTAATGCTCGGGCACCAGACAAGTTTATACCTGCCAAAGATTTACATCATTGTCCCGGATAGCTATACAAAAAGAGGGGCAATAACAAAACAAAACTACATAAGAAATCATATGCCACTTTCTTTAATAAGAATAAGAAAGTTTTCTTTGAAGAACGTAACATACTTCACAAAATAGTAGACCAATAATATTAACCAATTGATAAATAAATCGATAAATTCTATAAACAAGAGACAAATCAGCACTTTAAATCACCACTGTAAACATATCGTCAAGTTCAAAAGTATAAGAAAAGAAAAACAAGAGAAAAGCTCTACGGCATTAAATGGTGTGTGTGTGTGTGTGTGTGTGTGTGTGTGTGTATTAATTTCCGGTACAGGAAGATCGCAACACTGACCAAATTGCAGCACGGGTGGTCAAGAGTGACTTGGGAACATCGGCAGTGTCAGTCCGTCTTGTTCCTGTCGTTTTCCCTGCTAGCGAGAGGCTAACAAAGCAGCACTACCTCCTCTCCACGATGCCAAGAACACACATATATCTCCTGAAAATCCAACCGCCATGAAAAGGGAATTGAAATGTACCGCCATTTTGTCAGTTGACATGCCCCTACATACACATTTCCGTCATTAATTTTCCTCTCCTCCAATCCTGCCAGGGGATAGTTTGGGAGGAGGAGACCGAAAAGTAAAGTATTTAAAGGGGCAGTTTGCCCAAAAATGTCTGTATTGCTACATCGTGTTACGCAGGTTCAGTTGAGCTTCTGTTTATGTTCACTGATCAATGTTTCTATGAGAATAAAAGTCTAAATTCAATCTTTTCATCATATAAAGCGATCGAGTCTCTCCAGAAAATTTGGACTCAATTCAACAGCTCAATTCATATGGATGAGTTTTACAATCCATTTATGCCTCCATTTTTAAGTTGCAATGCCTCAAAATCCAATCAAGTCCCCGCCCTACGTTTGTTAATTTTCAATAAGCCGTTGCACTAGGATGTATGTCAAAATACAGAAGAAAAGATCAATTTCTTTGCTACTTTAAATATCTTAAGTCAGTATAACCCATTGAACAGACTTTTGTCCCTCACAGCTTCATTTTCATTCATGTCAAATAAAATAGCGTCGTGCCAAGACGTGTTCCTGGATTAACATATTTTGTTAACATTCCTGTCTGACAATTCAGTCCTAACCCTATCCCTAATCCTACTTTACCTGTTCAGAGGGAAATAATTGATGTAGAAGCACCTAACCCTGGTTTTAATCCTAAACGTGGCATAAACTGTAAACCTCGGCCCTAATTGTTTTGTGAATGTCACAACGTAATACAGTAAACCATCAAATTCTTCTGTCCACCCTCTCGTCACTGGGCATCTCAGGTACTGCACTTCAGTGGTTTGAGTCCTATCTCACAGGTAGGTCTTTCAGAGTTGCCTGGGGAGGGGAGGTATCCAAACCTCATCAACTGATCACTGGGGTTCCTCAGGGTTCAGTTCTTGGTCCCCTCCTATTCTCCATTTATACTACATCACTGGATCCCATCACACAGGCACATGGTTTCTCCTACCACTGCTATGCTGACGACACACAACTCTACCTGTCCTTCCAACCAGATGATTCCACAGTAGCTGCACGGATCTCAAGCTGTCTGGCGGACATCGCTTGTTTGTTTGTTTTCCTCGCTTTGGATAAAAGCGTCTGCTAAATGACTAAATGTAAATGTAATACAGGCTTCGCAAAGAAGCTGCTCCTGAAAAATGGGGCAGCAAACCTGCAACACCTTGAGCTTCATTACTCATTTCACATGCAAATAGCCAATCATAACAGAGGGTGAATACATAAAAGTCGTAAAGGTACAGCAGTAAAAATGGCCTGTTTCAATCCAGGAATCGGTAAGATGGTGTAAAATGGCAAAAAAGTACTTTCTTAAAAGCAGTCACACACACATAGTTTCTTATGCACAGATTCTCATGTAATTTCAAACAAAAAGGAGCCCATATGTACTGTCAAGAATGAAGAACAGGATCAAAGAGCGACTTGAACAACTGGAAGAAGCGTGGCAACATTTAGAGCATAAATCACTGTAGGCTACTTTCAACTGTGGTATTATTGTAATGTACTGTATTTTAATATATGCCCTTGCCAGGACTCCTAATTCATTGAGGTTTATATCACTAGAGACAGTGACAGATTTAGTAACCGACCAGTTAAAAATATAACAGCGCAAGTCTTTAATTTGACCTAATAGTCAGTAATGTGACTGGACACTGCATATGGACAACAGTCCTTTGATCTACTGTATTTTGTGTGATTGAATAGGAGCGATTACAAGATCATCATCTGCCGCGAAGATGGCGACTGATTTTAAAGAAATTTTCCTCTTCAAATCTCTGTGAACTCCCTGACCTGATTCCGTACAAAAAGTTTCTGCTTAATTCCAAATATCATCTCTGCTTATCCAGCTTGGCTGGCACATTTATTAGTTTCTGTGCCCTGGCTGCCTTTAGAAACATCAATCAAGAAAGGAGATTCAAAGAAGGAGTGTGCGTGAGTGTTGTAAGAGAGATGTGGTCACACTAGCTCCCAGGTTTGAAATTGAATCCCATGTTTTAAAAGAAGGAATCCATTTAGCCATCATATCGCTGACTGCTACATCTCTGAAGCACTGCCAGAATCACCATTCCTTGTCACTTCTATATATCGTATTCTCAGAAGAATGCTTCAAGTGATGTATATAGACATTCCATCTATACAGCCTGAAGAAAGCTTTAAATGAGTTGTACAGCATTATGAAAACACACTCAGCACTGCTGTGTACTGAACTAATTCAGACACACGTAGAGCTTATACAGCATCGTGTTCATATGAAGGGATATGCCAACAAGAACTCTGTTAATATTCTTTGTGCAAGAAAAAAAGATACAGTACATTTAACACACACTGAACAATAGCGGGGCATGTTGTCACAATGGCCACGTGCTGTTTTTGACACTGATTTGAGAATACTATTTGAAATATCATCTAAAGTTAAAAGTTACTACTACAACTAATAACAGTAGTAATAATTTGCAATAAAAACACAAAATGACTAAAACTAAAAAATGCAAACTTTTTTTTTTACATTCAACTTTCAATTTTTTTTTTACATCAACTTTCTTTAGTGTGTAATGTTGCTGTTTGTTCATGAAAAAGGTCTGCAAATTTTCAAAGTTCAAAGTCACTCAAATATTCTCTATATCAGCGTGTGCTGATTCTGAACTCCCTGAAAAACTTGACTGAAGAATTGATTTTCTTTTAGGAACGAACACACCACTATTTTCTTCGTTTAAATACTTAAGGCCCAAGGCATACACAAAATAAAGAGCTGAGTTGTTTTGGCAAATTATGTTGCCATTAGTAGAATTGCACTGGAATGGTTCAAATCACACTTATCTGACAGTTATCTGTTTGTAGCAGTAAACAAAGAGGTCATACCAATCACAAGTTCGGTATTGAGTACCACAAGGCTCAGTACTAGGATCGTTGCTTTTCACTCTGTACATGCTACCCTTGCGAGATATCATTAGGAAGTATGGCATTAGTTTTCACAGTCAACACTTGATGACTGCTCTGTTAAGTTAAATTAGGAACCTGGTTGTTGGGGTGCTCTTTGATACCAATCTTTCACTTGAAAGCCATGTTTCTAGAATCTACAAACCGCATTCCTCCATCTTAAAAATATATCTAAATTACCACACATGCTTTCAGTGAAAAAAGAGGAACCATTAGTCCATGACCTCAAGGCTAGATTGTGGTAATACTCTACTGGGTGGTTTCCCTACACACTTAATAAACAAGCTGGTCAAAAATGCAACAGATAGAGTTCTTACTAGAACCAGAAAGTTTGACCATATTAGCCCGGTTATTTCAGCACTGCATTGGCTCCCTATTATACATCAGATAGATTTTAATATCTTACTAATTACTTATGAGCACTGAATGGTTTAGCTCCCCATTACTTGAGCGAGCTCTTAACACATCATAGTCCTTCACGTCTATTGTAATCTTTATATTCTGGCCAGTTGATAATAAATAGAATATCACAATCAACCGCAGATGGTAGTTCCTTTTCCTATTTAGGATCAAAACTTCAGTCTTCCTAGCATTGTTCGGGAAGCAGACACACTCTGTCAGTTTAAATGGTCGCATCCAGATCAGAGGGAGGACCTGTGCTTAAACGCTACCACAACACACCCCTGAAGTGTCAGCAGAGATTGCATCAGCTAGACCATCCCGTGTGAAAGCCTCATCGACACAACAGCCACTGGCACAGATCCTCTCCATGCCAGAGCGATGAATCTGGAGCTGCAACGAAAATGCAAAATATATGAAAAATAATGTGTTTTCTGAACATTCAAGCCAGAAAACCTATTCAAAAACCTACACAGAAACTTTTTAAAAGGGCATAATATTGCCTCTTTAATTAATAAAAAATGTATATTAATAAAATTAAAATGTTGTGTGTATATATATGTATTGATCCCCTGCTGAAGTTTGCCCACTTATAAAGAATGGTAGGTTTATTTTAATGGATAGAGACAGAATATCAACTAAAAATTGCAGAAAAAAACACTTTATGTAAAGGTTATGAATTGATTAGGATTTGATCAAGTGAAATAAGTATTTGATCCCTTACAACCAGCAAGAATTCTGCCTCCTACAGGTTGTGTTTGTGCCCATGTCGAACACAGATTAGTCCTGTCACTTTAAGAAAGTACACCTAATGTCAGATCGTTATGTGTATTAAAGACCCCTGTCCAAAAGAATCTGTATCTTCCATTCAAACCTCTCCAGCACCATGGGCAAAACCAAACAGCTGTCAAAGGACATCAGGGACCAGATTGTAGACCTGCACAAGGCTGGAATGGGCTACAAGAGCATCAGTAAGAAGCTTGGTGAGAAGGAGACAACCGTTGGTGCGATTATTCGAAAATGGAAGAAATACAAAATAACCATCAATCGCCCTCGATCTGGAGCTCCATGTAAGATCTCGCCTAATGGGGTAAGGATGATGATGAGAAAGGTGAGGGATCATTCTAGAACTACACGGAAGGAGCTTGTAAATGATCTCAAGGCAGTTGGGACCACAGTCACCAAGAAAAGCATTGGTAACATACTACGCCGCAATGGATTGAAATCCTTCAGTGCCCGCAAGGTCCCCCAGCTCAAAAAGGCACACATACAGGCTCGTCTGAAGTTTGCCAATGAGCATCTGAATGATTCAGAGAAGGCTTGGGAGAACGTGCTGTGGTCTGATGAGACCAAAATTGAGCTCTTTGGCATCAACTCAACTCGCCGTGTTCGGAGAGAGAGAAATGCTGACTATGACCCCAAGAACACCATCCCTACAGTCAAGCATGGAGGTGGAAACATTATGCTTTGGGACAACTTCATCACATTGAGGGCCATGTACCGTAAAATCTTGGAGGAGAACATCGTTCTTTCAGCCAGAACACTGAAGATGGGTTGTGGATGGGTCTTCCAGCATGACAATGACCCAAAACTTTCCACCAAGGCAACAAAGGAGTGGCTCAAACCCAGCGACAGCCAAGAAACCTTAAAGATTTAGAGAGGATCTGTATAGAGGAGTGGACCAAAATACCTCCTGAGATGTGTGCAAACCTAGTGACCAACTACAAGAAATGTCTTATATCTGTACTTGCCAACAACAGTTTCTCCACCAAGTACTGAGACATGTTTTGCTTGGGGATCAAATACTAATTTCACTCACTGAAATGCAAATCAATTTATAACCTTTATATAATGTGTTTTTTCTGGATTTTATGTCTGATATTCAGTCTCTATCCATTAAAATATACCTTCCATAAAAATTATAGACCCCTTATTTCTTTATAAGTGGAAAAACTAACAAAATCAGCAGGGGATCAAATAATCAATAATCACCTGTTATGTCTTGCGTCTTGTTATTGAGATTTAGTCCTTGTGACAACCTCCCCATTTGACAAACAACATCAGGCTCTGCTGCTTAAAGCGAAAGCTGAAAATTACAACTCTCTGGAGATCTTAGACATATTACATAAAACCCACGGCTTTACACATGACATGTAATCATGCAGAGACAGGTTCACATTAAATAAACATGATTCACGGTTTACTACCATTGTGCTCAGTGACAAAGATAAGTACTGCTACAGTTTCACTCAAGTTTTCCAACACAGGAAACCAACAAGGCATGAGCTAATAAATGTTGCATAGCATTTCATTTGGACCGGTAAACATTACGGATATGCACCCATACAAGCTGTCTGATCACAAAAGCAGAACCCAACATGGACATCTGCAGTAGACTAGAATTAACATTGAGTGTCTGGACACCTAAGAGCATTTCTGAGGGTGAAGACCACTAACTTCATTAGAGACCCATCACACAGGAAGAAAGCAGAAGCCTAATGGGAACTAAGAAGTACTTCTGTTGGTGTTTTGGTTCATTGAGGCATGACTGACATGCTTGGTTGTACTTAAGCTTTGCTCTAAATTAATTTAAGGTGGCTCAATGGCTTTCAGCTAGGGGCGACCAAATTAGCTTCCGAGACACATTAGCAGAACCCAATGTGCACGTAAAGCTCTTTTCAGAACAGGCCAACAAGTCCGTGTTTGAGGTGGCAGCAAAATATGTAAAAGTTAAAAGAAGTTAGCAAACAAAAACATCAATAATTAACCGTGATTTGAACATTTTCTAAAATAAATTTTGAATGGTGCTTGCCTGACGCAGATGCTCGGATGTTTTTGGTAGTCGCCTGCAGTGTTTGGGAAAGTAACTTTTAAACTGATGTGTTACAATATTGCATTCCTCCCTGAAAAGTAACAATTGCGTCACTTATTTACTTTTCATGTGAAGTAATGTGTTACATTACGTTTGTGTTAGTTTTCTCATCCAGGCTGGGCTTGCTTGGTTATTTCTTAATTAAAAAACAAAAATAATTTCCCACCTGTACAGTAGAGGGCGCTGCTCAATCAAACCTTTAAGCTGTGCTGCCGTTCTGAATCGCAATAAAAAAAACACAAAAATTAATCACAAATGTGATGTTTATCTAAAGTCATTTTTTCTTATTAGTATAGTTGAATGGATCATCGAAGGTCAGCAGCGAAGACATTTTTTAAATATAGCTGCATGCAGCAATAATCGGTCTTCGAGCGCTTTAAGCACATGTGCTATCCAAAGTATAGAGTTCAATTTTCTTTTGATAATTATTCATCTAGAGAGTCCAAAGACTTGTACTGCACTGGTTTGGTTCCGATTAGGCAAAAAACCTAGGATTAGTTTGCAAAAGTAGTTTTTTTCAACATAATATATGAATATTTCATGAACGATTTGATTGACAACAGTTGTTCTTGAGGCAAAGTTGCTCAGTATGAGGAGATCTATATAATGATAGGAATATTGTGTGTATGTGTGAAACACCACAGGATTGTAAAACTCGTTAGCGCCACCAAGTGGCTCATTTCTCTCAAAATTTGTACAGACTTCTAACAGTCTTAATTGGCCGATGGCGGCCCTGTTTTTCAAGATATGCCAATGTCCTCATAAATGATCATGGCTCCTTGGATCAAAACACTGCGTGCCAATTTTCAAGTCAATCAGACTAACGATTGCGTACTTATAGCTGTTTTCATTCTTTTTCATATTATAGCACCACCAAGTGTCCAATGGTGGCATTTTTTTTTAAATCCCATAGACGTGTACTGAGTTTGGTGAGGATATCTAATTCTGTTCACGAGTTACGGCCATTTTAGTAGAAGTGGCCATACCTAAATCGAAAATTTTGACGCCCCTTATTGACCGTGAATTGAAATTTCAACTTTTTTTTACAATTATTGATATTCAGACTCTAGAGAATCTTTCTGCACTGTTTTGATCTCAATTGGGGTTTTGAACAAAATTCAAAATGCCAGAAAATCAGATATTTAGTTGTAAACTTAAAAGTAATGAGTTACTCAATTAGTTACGTGAAAAAGGTAATCTGATCACGTAACTCACTTGCGTTACCCCTACACTGGTCGCTAGGGTGTTAAGTGGTTGTCAGGGTGTTTTGGGGGTTACTTGCTGGTTCATGTCAAATGATGATAAACTGGAAATGTCTTTTTTACTGAATGCTCAAAATATAATTTAAAAAAAAAATACTTCAAAAACGTATGTTCTTGGTTATGTGAATCACACCGATGACATGAAGGGAAAATTCCATTTTATAATTTTGAATATTCTCTGCACTTTCTAAAATTACAATATAAAAAAGTTGCACAGTAAAAATATCCTTAACATATAAGTTCAGTTGCTGCCTTGAATTTTTAAGGGCAATCAAACTGGCTGTTTTTTTGAATTTTTTATGAATAATTTATCACAGTATAAATGAACGTCCAACATTCCGTGAACAATGTAGAAATAACGTTTTTTTCTGCTTAAGTTTTGTGAACGTCATTAAAGACCAGATAACTTTAAACAAACGTTCTATTGAAAATGAGCTTCTAAGTATGTTTCCTGTTAGTTGGATCATAGCTCACGATTAAGCAGATGATATGATGTATCATCAAATCAAATGGTATGACATGTTACACACAAAAGTTTACTACTAAGTGTACTACTAAGTACGTCTAACCCTATAAATGAACAATAGCGACAGTGATGTTTGCCTCAGCAAACACCTCTAAAGAGTGTGCTGCGGGCTACAGTAATATTTTATGAGATGATTAAGCACAGCCCCATTAATTAATCTCAAGAACATGAGTATTGATAAATAAGACATTTCTAATCCCACATCTGCTTCGTCATGGTGTTCTTATTTCTTGGCTAGGTCTTGTTGTTTAACTCAGCATCAGTCGAGATACAGCATGGTGCACAATGAGAGTGGAAACTAATTGCAAACAGTCTTATCTCTGCCTCATTGAGCAGGAAAATAAGAGTCTGGCGGTTTCATTTTAGCAGCATACCATCTGTA
Source organism: Opsariichthys bidens (assembly GCA_037194245.1). Lineage (NCBI taxonomy): Eukaryota > Metazoa > Chordata > Actinopteri > Cypriniformes > Xenocyprididae > Opsariichthys > Opsariichthys bidens. Next base: position 9,372,700 of record CM074307.1, on the reverse strand, counting down.
TCTCAACATTCATAATCATCCATTATGATTTGTTTACCTAATGTGTGCATAGAGATCTCACCGAGTGGAACCAGGTATGTGGCTGGCCCACACTGTGTGTTTGTGTGTGTGTGTGTGTAACCCATCCTGTTTAGTGACCACAGCTGGCTCCCTCTCTCCTCTTCCGCTCCACTTCCTCTACCTCATCCATACAATACAGCCCACCTCAAATACCCTCCCCACACACACACACACACTCCGACTACAGCTGCCCTGCAGAGAGAAGGCCACAAGGCACAATGAATGACAGCTTGACCTGCTGTCTCCTCTTCATGCTTCCCCTGAAGCACCTTTACAGCTTGACCCATGAAATTTCATTTCAATGCAACTCTCCCCCTCACTGCTCGCCATTAATAACAATCCACCCGCAGGAATGTTGGCTAACTGAGCGACAGTGTTCACATATGCCAATTTTACAAATAACTGTGTAAAAGAGTCATCAGTTTAATTCAGTATTAAATACACCACACCACCACAGCGACTGCAGCAGAAATCATTATTTAGTTGTGAGTTTATGTCCCCAATGGAACCATAAGATCTTGCGATCTTCCTCCGAAGTCCACACATTCGTGACGTAATGCCGCTGTCGGGTTGACTGACGGAAAGAAGTTCAGGCTATGCAAAAGCATGCTTAGATATTGGCTGCAAAGGGAGCGAGCCCTGTCCCAAGTGGGACAACTGTGGACTTCACAATCATGCACAAACTAAGGGTTGAAAGATTTTTTAAAGTCGATGTTTATATGATGAAAGTCGAGTCGATGTCGACTAGTCGCTGATGAACAAATAAGCCTCAACCTCGAGCTGAGACTCGAACGCGGGTCGCCTTGTGCACAGCTATGGCATATAGATAGATAGATAGATGAACAGTTTATTTGTTTTCACAGACTGTCATACAGTACACACAACTGGCGAAAACATATGTACACAAAAACAACAACACAAAAAACTAAATATGATACGATGCTACCCACGAGGCTATTGTCCTATACAAAACTACTTATTTTTATGAGTTCTTTTGTCTTTGGGTCGTTATATTTCTCACAGATTTCCAACAATTTTTTTTTTACAGTGTAATAATAGTAAAGCTGTAGGTTACAAAGTTACAAAGAAATATATACCGGAACTAAGCTATTTTATTGATCATTTCTGTGCCAATCATTGAGAATGGCGATTGAAAACATACATTCTTCCGATCAATTTTGAGCATCCGTATGATATAATGAAAAATATTTTATGGAGTGCTCTCGGAGTATGCATTTATTTGTCATTTTAACTGTTGGAACCAGAGCGCAAATGTGGACTTCAAAGATTTCTTACTCTGTAGCGCCCTCTATAGGTCATGACCAGCGACTAGTCGACGTCAAGCTTAAAGCGTCATGGCAAAGCATTAAAGTCGACTAGTCTGTGCAACCCCTAGTACATACAGAAGCCATTGCAAGTCCACAAGACCATAAGTGCAGATGAAGCATGCCATTTGGGACAGGGCTATTGAACATTTATAAAACTGGGGTTAGATGTTGTTGTCCCTTTCTCAAGGGCACATGAAATGTGCCAGTTGGGACTGGGCCTAAATTGATGGATTGATTGATTGATTCAATCAATCAATCAATCGATCAATCAATCAATACATTACATTTGTGATTGTCTTTCCTACAGGTCTCAGAACAGCAGTTTGAGTGTGATGAAGTTGATGTTCAGGCTCTCTCAATCAGCCCACCAAAAATGTTACATTCCTTTCCACTTCATTTCACTCATTCTCACAGAACCTGTGTGGGCGTCTTTAAATCTTGCACCCCTAATTTAAGATGTGTAAATACTCTAGTGTCCTCTGAATTCAAGACCAGTAAAAGGTGAAAAGAGCACAAGCTTTTTCTCATTTCCACAAAAACTGATTTAACGCCTATGATTCATAATATATGAATAACAGTGAATACAGACAAACACAAACCTTTCAGAACCGTTTCTTATGTGAAGGTATGTTTCCATAAAATATCTATGACTATGAACATTTTTGCGCAAAATATGCAATAGTTTTCATTTAGCTGGGACGAACACTCATTATTTCGACTGCAATGAAGTAAATAAAGAGTTTTGAAATGGAAACTGGCACTAGTCACACCTTTTGCTCCAGTGAATATTTCTTTTTGAATATAGGAACAGTATTGTATAGGAACAGCTTAAAAAAGTTTCGGCTGCAAAAAGCCATTGAACTTTTCCCTCTTAAAAAAATAACATCCATAGAAACTTTCCAATCCACAAAAGGCTCTTCCTAGAGGAAAACAGTGTTTTTAGACTGGTTTAGAGATGTTCTTCACACTATGAAAAATATGTTCGCTGAACATTTTCTCCAGTTATGTCACCGAGCAGATTTACTACAACCCAATCGTATTGCATAAAGGTGAACCACAAAGGCCTCCAGCGTAGCGCAGTGAATGAATGTGCCCTCTTATGTTTTATGGAGAAAACACTGGCACTTTAAAGCTGTTGGAACACACAACTGGTTGAACAGTTTGTGCTCCAGTGTATGTTGGCACGCAGGTGTTTGTACACAACGCATTACATCTTTACACTCACGCACCACGGGACGGATAAGCAATTTGTCCACATTTCAATGTTTCGCAATTTGTACTCGACAAATACAAAGGTATCCAGCCAGATGGGGCCTGTGGGCTTGTGATATGAGGGCTTGATGGTTTTATCTTATACCGTTTATTGATACGGTTATCGTCTTACCGTTAACGGTGACGCCATGTGTATGTGTATTACGTGTTCAGTCTATAAGCACGTTGTGTTTCTTTACAAAGTGACATCGACAACTACTGTCCTGGCATGAATAATACGTTTTTTTTCCGCATGAACGAGGAAAGTTTTGACAACATTGTCGTCTGTCCGCGAAAGGAGCAAAGGACAAAAAAAATATTTTTAGTACACTGTTGATGTGTAAACATACCTTTATAAAAAAACATTTAAAAACTTTTTTTTTCAGGATTCTTGGATGACTAGAAAGTTCAAAAGAACAGCATTTATTTGAAATACAAAGTTTTAACATCATTATCTTTACACTCGTAAAAACGCTGAGTTGTTTCAACCCAAATTTGTGTCTAATATGGACAAACCCAACCATTGGGCCAAGTTTTTAACACAGTGGTTGGGTTTGTCCATTTTTGACACAAATTTGGGTTGAAACAACCCAGCGTTTTTACGAGTGTGTCTTGTGAGATCAATTTAATGTACTGACCACCAACAGAAGCATATGACTGTTTGAAGCTGAAATAGTCCACTTGTACATTTATGGATAATAGAAGAAATCATAATGCTCAACATGGCAGCAATAGTCCGGACCGTTCCTGTGTAATCCCTCTACCTGTCCTACTCGGCTCGCTCTGAGTGGATCTTGAATCCGGGTCTTCCAGCATGGGAGTCAGACACTCTAACAAGGAGTCTAAAGGCTGCAACCTCTAGCATCTGTCACTAGAGCATCTCTTGAGGTCAGAGGAGTGAGGTTTACTCGCACAGCAACTACTAGCTGGCCTCCGTTACACTCACCCCCCTAAACCTCACTCCCACCCGGGTCACGGCACCAATGTAACCCCTACACCCGGGTCCTACCCAACCCGCTCCAACAAGGAGTCTAAAGGCTGCAACCTCTAGCATCTGTCACCAGAGCATCTCTTGAGGTCAGAGGAGTGAGGTTTACTCGCACAGCAACTACTAGCTGGCCTCCGTTACACTCACCCCCCTAAACCTCACTCCCACCCGGGTCACGGCACCAATGTAACCCCTACACCCGGGTCCTACCCAACCCGCTCCAACAAGGAGGCAAAAGGCTGCAACCTCTAGCATCTGTCACTAGAGCATCTCTTGAGGTCAGAGGAGTGAGGTTTACTCGCACAGCAACTACTAGCTGGCCTCCGTTACACTCATCCCCCTAAACCTCACTCCCATCCGGGTCACGGCACCAATATAACCCCTCAAATTGCTCTGAGCAGGCCTCAAACCCGGGTCTTCCGGCATGGGAGTCGGATGCTCCAACAAGGAGTCTAAAGGCTGCAACCTCTGTTGCTAGAGCGTCTCTTGAGGTCAGAGGAGTGAGATTTACTCCCACAGCAACTACTAGCTGGCCTCCGTTACACCTGCTCAAAGATCCAGTCACCTTTTGATGACGGCATTACAAACCTCAATATGGCCGCTATAAGAATGAAAGCCCCGCCTTACAGTTCAAAGAGCCAATCAAAAATGGCGATTGAGTTGTTTTTTGAATTTGTTTAATGGGTTAAATGTTTGCCCAACGTGCTGGGCAGTTTTATTTAACCCAACTATTGTTTAACAATGACGATGGCTGGCTTAAAATGAACCCAAAATAGGTTGGAAATTAAAAATCAGGCACTAAAAGTAATCAAAAGGTGAACATTTGTTCATAAGCAATTTAATAAACGTTTGTCGTTGAATTATTATTCAGTAAACTTATTAATAAATGAAAATTTTTTAATGTTAAATTCCAACATATTCTGGGTTCATTTTAAGTGAGCAGTACAGTCATTTTTAAACAATAGTTGAGTAAAATAAAACGACCCAGCAGGTTGGGCAAACATTTAAAACAACCCATTCGCTGAGTTTGTCCATTTTCAACCCAACTTGCGTTGTTTATAACACAGCATTTTTAAGTTTGTAAGAAGCACTATTTATGATGTCACAAGCGATATTAGATTTTATTCCTGATTTGAAAAATATCACCGAAATTTTATTTCCGTCGACTCTCACGCGTTTTAGCAGATTTTGTTCTTTCCAAAAACAAACTTTTGAACATTACGATACATTCAATAATTTCAACAGTGTTCATAAACAACACTTAGATCAAGTAAACCTTAACGAAAGTAATGCTTGCGAAAGAAACTTTTTATATACGAAACATTTTTTACCAGATCACTCCTGAAACGCAACACTTTAGTGTTTTGGTAGATTTATTGGGTCATCGTGATTTTGCCAAGTAAGACATGTTCCTGTGTCAACATATTCACAACATCAGCAGGAAATGAGAAGTGAATAACACTGATGTAGAAGCACCTAACCCTGGTAAACAGTAAACTCAAATCTGATTGGTTGATTAGAATCACGTCCACTATCTTGACAGTTATCAAACACATGATGAGAAACGACCGAGCCTGGGGTCTTCTGCCTGTTTCTGGGGGTTTTCGTCAGGTGTGTGCACGTGACAGGAGGTTATCTAGGTGGGTTATGTAAATGTCCTGCTTTTACAATGCCTTGCACTCTGTGAAAACCTGTGTCAAATTTGTACCTCCCCCTGCCCGCCGTTCCTCCGGGACAGGAGGATTGCATAACGCTTTATGCCACCAGCAACTCGTCTACCCAGTTCACACAAACACATGCAATTACTTTACCTTTTTTTACCTTTTAGTTTGAGCAATATTTATAGTTCTGCAATTACACAAGCAGAGAAACATCTGTGTGTGCTGCAACATTCCCCATCTGTGTCAACATCAGGACTGTGTTCAATTGAATTGTTTTGTAACACCTAATATTGCGCTTGAGTCGCCCGTGAAGCTCACGAAACACAGATCCGACGTAAATACTGGACGTTAATCTCACTCTGCAAGTGTTGGAAATGTCATGCATCTCACAAATTGTCTCGTAAGGTGAGGAAAGTCACCCCAAAATCAACATTAGATTCACAATCAATGTTTATCTTATTGGTAAAACTATTATTATTATAGCATTTAAGCACATTTCTCTCAGTATTAGAGTAAAAACAATTGCTATATCTCCTTTTCCTCTTTAGACATTCCACTGTTGCATTACAGCAGTTTTCTTTAATTTTTAATATATTTTAAGATCAAATGGAAATCATTCTAATATGTTTATGTTACTTTATGATCAGTGTTGAACTGAACGTTGAGCATTTGTGTAAAATAAACATCTTTAGCAACATTATTGACATTAAGATCATTCATTTCTTATTCTATTGATTTTGGAATCAAATAGCATGTTCGTTTTTGTGTGTGTGTGTGTGTGTGTGTGTGTGTGTGATGAAGATGTGTTTTAAAATATCAACAAATGAAGCATTCCTCAGTATTCTAGTTCATAAGACAACATTGTTTTATCATATATTCACATATCACACAAATCTATACAATTGACCCTTCGCAAACAGTTTGATTGACAGGCGATCTGACCAATCATAACCCCGAATCCGCTATTTTGTCCGACAAAGCGGTCAGGGGAGTTAGTAGATTAACGTTGGTGAACTTGGACTTGATGAATTGTGCGTCCTCACGTCTTTCCGCGCTTGAAACAACATTTTTCACTTCGTGAGAACATGATGTGTGGCGCATAGCAACAGTAACTAAAGGGGGCGGGGCTTTGCGAAGGGTCAACTCTAAATACATGGTAAAATACAGTATAATAAAAACAATCTCCTGCATCATTAAGCTCATCAGATGTCCACAACTTGCTCATGTATATCCTGAAAATCAGTTTTCAGTTTTCCCACACACATAACTCTTGTGCTCAATCCCATAATGCAACTTAAAGCTGAAGTGCGCAAACTCTACATTCAAAATACTTTCTCTCAGGGATACTTGGAGAAGTTATTTGTCAGCATTCCCATTCATCTCACGGTCTCCCAGAAGTACTGCAGTTTGAATTCAGCCCTCTTCGCTTTTGGTTTCCGCATGCAGGTTTTTTGAGCCAATCACCTGAGCCGTAAATGTCATGTGACTGGAGCTGCACGATCAAATGTCACAACAGCGCAGATCGACAGCGAAACATCTACCATAACATCATTAAATATTTCGGTCTGGAATCCATTTGGGAAATATATTAGAGGATGCAGAGATTTCACACCCTTCAGCTTTAAATAGCAACATTTGTGTCATACTAAGTATATACTTCGAACCCATTAACATATTTATTGACTTACTGATATTAAAATTATAATTAAATTTCATTTTGGAGTGTTTTAATATCACTATATGATCTATAATTTCAGCCTTTAAATGCAAGATATTTAAAGTGTGCCTAAAGTATAAAGTTTAGCACTTTATACTGACTTTATTCAGACTTTAAGCCAAAAATACAATTGCAGGGTATTTTTATTCAGCACACGAATATGTAAATGTCCTCGCAGTATACTTAGCACGAAATAAATTCATAAAACATTCCACAATGTGAAATTGATCTTCACTGATCTGCCTTCGCACTCGTTTCATCTTTACAGTGCCATAATCGCCAACTCACGTCTAGGTTTAATTAACACTGCTTCATCAACAAAAAAGAAAAGGAAAAAAACGTTACTGACGCTCAGCAAGTGCACAGTTATGTTCGTTTGGATTGGCAGGAAGGTACTTTTCTTCCTTTCCCAGCTCTGTTCATTTCAATGCTCCACGAAACGCTTCTCACACTAAAGATTCGCAGACGGGTGTGATATCCGAGTCCTGACTGTGCATTGAACTGAGCCCCGTATCCGAGTCGTCATCGTTCACGTCACATGTTTTGGAAAGCCCTCTGGCCTGCTCCACCCACACGCTACTGTCCCCCTCGAGAGGCATCAACCCGTCTGCTTCTCTTGTGTTTTCATCTTTCAGCTCCGTATTGTCCGCACCGTCCTCCTCCAAATCCAAAGAGCTCACTTTCTCCATCAAATCCGTGAGTTCTTTCTCTTTTGCCCCCCATATCTCCTTGGTCAAGTCCAAGTCGTTCCTTATAGCCTCCAAGTCGGTGTTCAGCCGCAGACCGATGTACAAACTGGTGTCCAGTTGGGTCCTGATCCTCTCCTCTTCCAAAAGCAAATCCCCGTCGTCCACCGCCGATGCATCTTCTTGAGAGGCGTCTTTATTGGCGAGTTCCTCGTGCCTTCTTTTCATCCATCTCTGGTTGAGTTCCTCTTGTATCTCGGTTGTGATGCTCTCCATGAGGGCCTCGTGCTCGGCCAGTTCCTCTTGGAGTTTGACGACCTCCTCGCAGCGCCGAGCGTATTGCTCAAACTGGGCGAGAGCTTCTTCTGGGCTGGTTTTGTCCCCCTCGCTAACTTTATCGGGGTCGGCGTCTACTAAATACGTATCCTGGACGTAGTTGATCCCGTGCATCTTCATTCTGTCGAAGTGAACCTTGGCCTCGTACCTGTCGATTTCCCTGTCGAGCTCTTTTATCCTCTGAATCTGCTGGCGGATGGTGTGATCTTGGGAAACCACCAGGTGCACGAGGGTCTCCATCTTCTCCATACATGACGAGTCCTTGGATGCAGCCTGGGCTCTTTTCTTGTTGATTTTATCCAATTTCCTGAACGCTTTCCTTACTATCCGTCTCTGTTTCTCCTGTGAGAGAGCCATGGTCACTCTCGCGGTCCCCTTGTAAACGCACGGGCTCTCCTTGCTGGGAACGACGCGCGCCTCTGCGCTCCGCGGCCCGTTGCTCGGGAGGGATGCCTCGTTTTTCACCAGCACGAACCGGACGTTTTCTTGTTCCTCTCCCCACGCGCTCCACAGTCGCAGGATCTTGGTCTTGTTCGGTAAAATCCTCTCGAACCCTCTCCACTTCTCCACAACGCAGTAGGACTGTGGAGAGCCCGAGAGAGACACGCGCGGCTCCAGGTTCTGCTCCTCCAGTAAAACCCGCACCACATCCGCGCAGGTCGTGCGTTTGGACAAGCCCGACACGAGCTTCTCTTCCCGACAAACCCACACTGAAATCTTACTCTCCTCTGCCTCCATCTCTCAGTCAGCTGTCCCAGTAAAAAGTTTGCTGGTGCAGGGAAAATTGCTCAGGTGAAGTGAACACTATTTTGAAATAGTGTATTAAAAGTTAAGGGTTAATCCACACTGCTAACGCGCTCAAAGTGTTCCTCATTCTCCAGAGTTGGCAGGTTTTGGCAGTTCTCATGTGTGTCTCTCAGTCTCTGTGAGTGAATGAGAGCAGACGGGACAGCGCTGCTGAGAGTGCACGGCACTGATCACATGACCTCTCTCTCTCCGTGGGCCATTCTACAGAATCGCTTCAAAGTCACGGTGTGCAAATCGTATAAATTCCAAGGTAATAATGTGCTAATAATAAATATATATATTTTTTTTAGAAAGTTTTTGAATATTTTTTCTCGCCCCCAAATTTGTCATTACATTATAATAAATCATTTAATATTGACCTATTAAGATTTTGTTTGCATCTACTTTGTAAATATATTTTTGCTATTTTTTAAAAAATGTTTTCAGTGGTAAATCCATAACAGTTACAATTTTAACAATATTTCAGCTGTTATTTATGAGATTTGTTGTATATTGACTCCAATCTTTCTTAGTAAAAGGCATAAAGTTTATCAGTTTATAATTTTTTCTCACCCCAAATTTGTCATTACCGAAACGCATAATAAATCATTTAATATTGACCTATTAAGATTTTGTTTACATCTACTTTGTAAATATATTTTTGCTATTTAAAAAAAAAAAAGGTCTTCAGTGGTAAATCAGTAACAGTTACAATTTTAACAATGTGTCAACTGTTATTTATGAGATTTGTTGTATATTGACTCCAATCTTTCTTAGTAAAAGGCATAAAGTTGATCAGTTTATAATTTTTTCTCACCCCAAATTTGTCACTACGAAATGCATAATTAATAATTTAATAAGAGGCGTAACATTGACCTATTAAGATTTTGCTTACATCTACTTTGTAAATATATTTTTGCTATTTTTTTAAAAATGTTTTCTATGGTAAATCAGTAACAGTTACAATTTTAACAATATTTCAACTGTTATTTATGAGATTTGTTGTATATTGACTCCAATCTTTCTTAGTAAAAGGCATAAATTTTATCAGTTTATAATTTTTTCTCTCCCCAAATTTGTCATTACCGAAACAAGTAATAAATAATTTAATAAGAAGCGTAACATTGACCTATTAAAATTTTGTTTACATCTACTTTGTAAATATATTTTTGTTATTTAAAAAAAAAATGTTTTCAGTGGTAAATCCATAACAGTTACAATTTTAACAATATTTCAACTGTTATTTATGAGATTTGTTGAATTTTGACTCCAATCTTTCTTAATAAAAGGCATAAAGTTTATCAGTTTATAATTTTTTCTCACCCCAAATTTGTCATTACCGAAACGCATAATAAATCATTTAATATTGACCTATTAAGATTTTGTTTACCTCTACTTTGTAAATATATTTTTGCTATTTTTTAAAAAATGTTTTCTGTGGTAAATCAGTAACAGTTACAATTTTAACAATATTTCAACTGTTATTTATGAGATTTGTTGCATTTTGACTCCAATCTTTCTTAGTAAAAGGCATAAAGTTTATCATACTGATGTCAAAGTTAGTTTGAATACTCGTTGAATCAAACAGCATCTGAGCTGATAATTCAATATACTTTTTTTGACTCATGTTTTTCGGACAGTAATATGTTGGTAGTGACCACATCACACTACAGAATTTTAACTCGCATACTAAAACATATTGAAATGATGATTTGCATAACTGTAGTAAAATTTTGTTTACTTCCGCCAAACAAATGATTTTGTCACTACCAAAACAATGATGACATGTTTCGGTAATGACAATTTTAGATACTTTTCACTCAATAACAATAACAAAAAAATATACACTGTTTCGGTAGTGATGTGAAAATGTGGGGCACATTTTTTAAATGAAGTGTCATTATATAAAAATAAAATATAAAATAATTCTTAGTAGGATCTTAGTAAACATCTAAAAAAAAAAAAAATTCTAAAGGGTTTTTATGTGTTTTTTGGTTGCGGGACAGTTGTTTTCACCAATTTTGACCCATATATTATAAGTTATAAGATTGATACATGTTGTGTGCGCATTTAGATGTCATAAAATAAAAAATATTTAATAACAACCTTTTAAGTAAAACAAAAAATGAAGCAAGGAAATGCAAACACGGATAAAAAGAACAAGGATCTGATAAGTTGTTTTGGTTGTTTAAACAAAAATGACGGTGATGAACTTTATAGTCATTTCATCATATTAATTTATCATAATATTGTCTTTTATAAAACTCACTTGGGGTTATTTTTCCATTTCCAAAAAAAAACAATTTTATAATTATTATTTTCTTTGCATTTCATGACTTGAGGTTTTCACGGACGTATATCCGTGTGAAACGGCTTCTCGAACAAGAAAAAATGTAGGACGCCACTTCATTTCGTCCATTGCGAATTGATTGGATGGTTGTGGTTCGCTATTGGTCGATCTCATGTGAGTGACAGGTCGACCCGCCCTCACGCCCGTAAACACGTCAGAGAAGAGATGTCGCCGCAAGAGGAGGGGAAGTTATGTTGATTAAAGATTACAAGGGAATTTTTTTAAAAAAAAGACAAAAACAATAATGCACGGATAAATAAATAGGTAAAACAATTTTGATTTTATGGTCAACAATAAGCAATACATTTTCTTTCAGTATTTATGCAACTGCTCAGGTCCATTATTAATAGATACAACTTTTGATTTTAATAATGTATAAGTAGATGTTGAAATTAAGGCCTAGGTCTAGATGCTTCAGAGCATTTTCCTTGTTCGTTCATGTTTACGAGTTAACTAAAGTCAACTAAAGCCTTATTGTAAAGTGCTACACATGCATTTATTCTGTGACACAAGAAAGGGTTAAAGAAACAATTTGGCTGGTCATGTGATATCAGTATGTCCCCATAAGGCACATGTCTGTGTACAACAAATCCAGCTTTGACTGGTGTCATCTCATGTGAGTGGACATGATTTATTCACCTTTAACACTTTAACCTGCAGTTTCCAAAACAGAAACAAGCAGCCTCTCCCAACTGATGTGGTTCATAAAGGCCTGGTTTCCTCTTAACATGCCTGACACAGACCCTGTGCTGGACAGTTATTTTAATAGTTAATAGCCTTTTTGTATTGTTTTAATCTTGAAGGCCAAATCTAAGTTGGTGTGTTTGCCTCTTCAAGCAGAGGTCCTGCAGTGACACCTGCCGGTCACTCTCATTAATGCAACATTCACAATTACAGTTTAAAAAAAAAATCTGAATCTATCAGCTTTACACTATATTTGTTTCTCAGAACAACGAGTTTTGGTTTATAAGTGTTCAAATGAGGTATATTTACCCTATAAACAGAAATGTAAGGGGTAGAAAAATAAATGATTTCTTTTTGATTTCTAAGTGAAGAAATGATGTGCAAGTGTTTTCACATGACCTTTGGGTGCACATGAAACACAAGAGCTGTAGTGTCGGATGTGGAGAACTGTGTTTAGCATTTTGCAGAAACTTTGTTTATTGTGGACTAAGTGTAAAGCAAATAATGTGCTCTCAGTTTTGCAGGCTTGCTCTGAAGATTAGGTAAGTGAATGGTTTCATTGAGTGAGCCTCGAGTGCCACTTTTAGTGTGTAAGCATTAACAAACAAACAAAAGATCCTGTAATATCTGTACAATACGTGTTCGCTGCTATTACTTTAACTACATGTTGTGCATGAGACACGGATGCCAACAGCTTTTAAATATGCATTAAAATAGACATTTTAGTTGAAATTATACGCAAATGCCTTAAAATCGAAAGCTAAGGGCTGCCACAAGTTAAGATTTCTTAAGTTGCAATACATTTAATTCACTATTTCACAGCTGTACTGGAGTGAATAGTAGCCTATTTGTTCAAGATACAAGATATGTACTAAATGTGTAGTTTTCATAAATGATAAAACCCTAAGCGGACAAAATGCACTGAACACACACACAATGTTGTGTTTTCATGTTTTATGGGGACATTCCATAAGCGTAATGGTTTTTATACTGTACAAACTGTACATTCTGTCCCCCTACACTAACTCTACTCCTAAACCTACCCATCACAGAAAATGTTCTGCTATGTTAGATTTTAAAAAAAGATAATTCTGTATGATTTATAAGCTTGTTTCCTCATGGGGACCAAAAAAATGTCCCCACAAGATCAAAATTGACTACTATTACTATACCTGTGGGGACATTTGGTCCCCATAACGTAGGGAAAACCCGCCCACACACGCACACACAAGTTTGTTTTGCTATCTTAGTGAGGACATTCCATAGGCGTAAGGGTTTTATACTGTACAAACTGTACATTCTCTCTCCCTACACTAACTCCACCTCTAAACCTACCCAAAACATTCTGCATTTTTACATTTTTAATAAAACATTGTTTAGTATGTTTTTAAAGCTATTTGAAATACGAGGACTGGAAATGTCCTCATATTTCATGTTTATGTCGTAACACCAGTGTAATACCCATGTCATTATACACATTTGTGTCCTCATAAATCACAAAAACGCGTGACACACACTTAATTTAAGGGGATAGTTCACCCCAAAAACTAAAATTCTGTCATCATTCTGTCATCCCCAGACAGTTGACGGTGGCCATTTACTTCCACAACATTTTTTTACCTGCGATGGACGGCAGTGGCTACAGTCAACTGTCTGGTTGCCAACATTCATCAAAATATCTTCTTCTGTGTTCAGCAGAACAATGAAACTCACACAGGTTTGGAACAACTTGAGGGTGAGCTGTATTTTTACATTTTTGGGTGAGCAAGACCTTTAAATCTGTTTTCAAAGGCTGTTCCCAGAAATCCCGACAGAGGGCGCTGCAGATTGGCAGATCATTTACAGCAATCGATCCCTGCGAGAACATCCCATTACAAGCGTAACCTTAAAGGGATGGTTCACCCAAAAATGAGAACTTTCACGTCATTACAAGACTGCATATAAGATATTCTTGGAAAAGGTCCACGGAAGAAAGCCATGGGATGAATAAATAATGACAAACTTGACTTTTTTGGTGAACCCTTTCAATTAAAAGAGACCGGACAAGCTGTGTTTTAATCATTTATTTTATTCAATATCGTATACATACAAAGTATCTAGAAAGCTACAAAATATCTACCACTTTATCAAGGCGGCATCAAAATGTTACGGAGCAAAGACAAGACCATATGCGATAAAGAACACACACATAATAAGTTTTTTCTTTTCTCTCTCAGCCTTGCTCCAATGTTTTTTTCCCCCCATCATCAGGGATATTAAAAGATATCACACCTTTGTACCAAGAAAAGCCAGAATATATAATTTTATACAAAGCACCTTTTTACAAAAAAATCTCTGCACACAAACCCAATATCTTTATATGATACTATCTGAACTAGAGAAAAGTTCACTTTAAAGCCAACATCTTAAATGGTAATGAACATAGGAGGTACCAGTACCTACACACAGACAAAATACAAACAGAGATCAAAAAACAGAAGCTAAACTGCTGTCATACCGCAGATTTAAATCCTTATTACTAGCAAAATAATGTCCGTTTAACATTCATCATATTAAAGGCATTAGTTATCAAATCCCTAGAGAAGTAAAGGGGACCGTTAAGGAGCAGATGCACCAGCAGCGCAGCAGTAACAGCATCACCACCCGAACGGGCTCCGAATAAACTGACGTCATCACAAAACCAGAGCGTACATGTAGAACAATACAGGAAGATCTCTATATGAAACGTGAACAAGAGGGCGAAGGTAGGGCAAACACAAAACAATCAACATCGTTTGCCGTTTTGATATCGAGCGCACTTAACTCCACAGTTTACTTTAAGCGGTACAACATACACAGCTGTAAATCTTAGTCTTTCACTCTTGGAGGGTTCCATCCACTTAAATGAACAACATGAATAAATTATGCGGTTTGGTGAAGCCAGCTTTGTCCGTGAAGAACTTACATGTGACCTTGCGGTTAATATCCTTGACTATCTTTAAGGTCTGAGGAGGAAAACACCTTGACGTCACTTAATATAGCGTTTGTTATATTGACAAAAGAAAAATAAGACGTCGAAATGGCTTAAAACAAGAAGAAAAGGAAACACAAAAAGCATTCGTAATCTCCATGGTGCTTTTTTCACTTTTACAAAATTCGCTAAAGCTCTATGTCAAAAAAAACATGACAGTTTGCCACATCCACCAAATCAAATGCTGATTATCAATAATTATTACATTTCAGAACATCTCCACTCACTTAGCCCATGTCGATTTTTCTATAAAATTTTTTATGAAGGCAATGTGGTGAATATTTTACCTACATCCACTTATTTGGTTTTTTGATCATCTTAAAAACGCAATCTTTTCTAAGCTGGAAAAATCGGAACCGAAGGCACTTTCATGCTACAGTGCAGGAAATAAAGAGGAGCTCGATGCGTCTCCAACTTTTTGGTCTTTTTCGGATAAGAAAGGCTTGTATGTCTAAATATGTCTTGTGTGTGAGTGAAAGGCTAAACAAATGGCCAGTGCTTGTTTTTTTATAAAGATGAAACGTAGGATCTTGGCGCGGTCACATTTGCAGCGTAATTTCGAGAACCGCAAATATGGTGGAGAATGCGGGCGGCTTTCAATGCAACCCCTTATCAGCTCCGTTGTCTTTTGTCAATTTCAAGTCCTTTTCAAACAAAAGCAGCTTCTGTCGAATTCACACGAACGAAATTTCGTGAAACCGTCGTACGGATTGACTCGTCTGCAAAAAAGCGGTAGCGATTGTGGCCGGGCCTTTAGTGTTACTTCTCCCCGAAAACGACTGCGCTCGTCCACGTTCGCTTCATACACTAAGGCACTGTGCTGTATATTGTTACACTTTGGCAGGTTTGTACTGTACAATTCCTACAACATGTGACAATAACAAGAAAGTCTTCCAGCTTAGGAAAGAGGTCACAGCTTTAGTGGCATCTTTTGGAGTTCACACAACCATTATTAAGGCTTGCAGTCGTAGAAATCGATTAGGCCGTGCGGGAATGTCAAAGGCAGCGAAGAACTCTGGGACAGGACCGATTCTTACAGATGAAGGAGTGACGAACGGGTGTACGGCATGTTCAGGGATGGGCTTCGTGAAGTGTGGCTTCCCCAGCGGCAGAAGGCATGTCCGACGAGTGGGTCCAAGTGCTCGGGTCAAGCTGATGGATAATCCATCAACCCCTGGTAGTTAATGCAGTGCTTCTAGAGTTATCTTTTACGCGAGCATGTCGGCAGGAGGCGTTTGGCTGTACAGTCAACAGTAAGGGGTTGATTCTCTGCGTTTTCTTATTGCAGGTGGGGACACGTGAGAACAGACACAGGTTGGTATAAACTTCTCGTATCACAGTGCAGGAATTCCTCAATGAAATTGAAAAAGTAGCCTGTAGAAAGTAACTCTTTTCAAGGGCTGGGCTTCTGAATTCCCTGAATTCTCTGAATGTTCGGAATGCAGAAACATTTTTGTTTTCCGACGGCCACAAAAATCTTTTTTTTATATATTTATATAAAAAAAAAGAAAAAAAGATCTACAGTAGCTTTCTTTTCAAATGAATCAATTACATTTCTGAAATACTTCTTCTTTGGGAAAAATACCTGTGAGAATGTATATACATTTTTTGTACACCTACATCCCACTCACACATTTATGGCTACACCCATATGCTTTCAGATTTTTCGTGTACAAGATTTAAAGGGTTTAGTTCAGTCAAAAATGAAATATCTGTCACCCTCATGTCGTTCTACACCCGTAAGACCTTGTCCGTCTTCGGAACACAAATTAAATCGCTATTGATGAAATCCAAGAGGTTTCTGATGCCCAAGAGGGAGCAACATAATCACTTTCAAGGTCCAGAAAAGTAGTAAAGACATTGTTAAAATAGTACAGAGGTTCAACAATGTTATGAAGCGATGACTTTTTGCACGTGTTTACAATCTCAACAGCGTAGGAGAATGACAGGAAAGTGTTGAATAAAGTATTCCCGTTAACGTTGAGTATTTTAACAATGTCTTTACTACCTTTCTACACCTTGAATGTGGTAATTATGTCGCTTTCTCTCGAGGCTCAGAAACCTCTCGGATTCTTACGGGTTTGGATCGACATGAGGGTGAGTGAATAATGACAGAAATGTCATTTTTGGCTGAACTAACCCTTTAAAAAAAAAAAAAAAAAAAAAATGAAATGAGGTTGTTTCAGATTCAGCCTAACTCAACCCAACCCTTAAGTTGAACGATACTGTCAGTTTACATGTATAGATCGAATGAATCGGCATTCTTTGACATTCTTTCCTGTATTAAAACATAATACAACTGTACCGCCATTCACAGCTGCAGTTAAACGTCAAACACATATTAATAAAGAAATATATATATGTATATATATATATATATATATATATATATATAATTAGAAGCATCACCCAAGTGTGACTGAAATCATCTCGAGTGAGTGTTGAGCTAGAGGCACTGCCACTGTACTGAGGTCGAGAGTCTGTGTGAAAGAGCTGCTTCATTCCTTCACTAGTCTGTAGATGTGATGCTGGGCTCCGTGCTCGCTGTTTGACACTTCGAACACACAGGCCATGCACAGCAGGGTCTCCTGTGTGTCTCGGTTTGTTACCACCTTCAACAGAGAGCAAGAGACACGGCATTACTGTACAGCGAAACACATGAAAGCTGTCCAAATCATGCCCATATTTCTACATGAAGTCATTTAGCAGACGCGTTTATCCATGAATTGGCAAATAGACACAGGAAGTGCTCATAATACAAGTTTCATACATTGCTCAGTACGATAAGCTAGAGTAGGAAGGGAAAAGGGAAGGATAGGGTTTTTTTCTTTTTATTATTATTTGTACAAAATCTACACACAGTTTGTACTTTTATTCAGCAAGGACGCATTAAATTGATCAAGGGTGACAGTAAAGATGAAATCTTTTCTATTCATCAATGAATCCAGTTTGCACAAAAATATTAAGCAATTATTGAAATATGTTTTCAACATTGATAATAATAAGAAATGTTTCTTGAGCATCAAATCAGCATATCAGAATGACACGCTTTGACGTACAAGAATCAATTACATTTTTTTTTTTTAAAATGGTTATCTGTAATATTATTTCACAATATGTCTTTTGCACTGCATTTAACTGTAAACATAACTTTTGAAGGGTGGTGCACATCATGGTCAAATTTGGCAATAAGTACGCCGATTTACAATAAAACAATAAAATGTATTTAGAAATTATAAAAAATATATAAATAAATATGTGAGAATATATATGAATGCATGTGTATAAAATATGTAAATATATATAAACTGACAAGCAGACAATATATTTTTTTTAATTATTATTATTATTAATATTTATGGATCACAGTGATTTTGTCTCTTTCATTTAATATATTATAGTAAAAAAAAGATTGTACTATAGCAATAATGATAATTAATGAAAATGACCAGAATTACAGAAAAAAAGCCAAAAATAAAGGCAATTTATATAAAGAACATAAAGATCAACAGCAGATAACATTAATGTGATTTGATGTGGGGAAACACAAAATTACGGGGTGATGCAAACTATCTTTATGGCTCTAAAATATTGTATTTTAAATATTTGAAATATGACTTGGATTTGTTTTTGGTGTCTGCATGCATCACTTTAGCAGACCTAAGTCTTGTGCATTCATATTTTCTCAATCTCTTGACTGACTTTATCATTACACACACATTTCGCACATTGGATCCCGTGCAATTAGCGCTATGAGTGATTCGGTCACCTGAGATGGATGTTAATACCTGTACACCACCATACTGTACACAAACACACATCCTCATAACTAAAACCTCCGTCGCAGCAGGATGTGAGGGATTTGACGGAAGAGAGCAGGGAAAGTGTATTAGTAAGACCCTCACTATATGGGAGAATGGGGCTCTAATCCTTGTGTGTGTGTGAAGGTTAGAGAAAGGGGTTCCTCCCCCTTTGCAGGAGATTAACAGGCTTTGCACAGCGCCAAAGGAATGCTAGGAACGCAGAGTCGCATCCGCACCGCCCTGCACTGAGAGCGCTCACCGATTGGTCGGAACGTCACTGATGGACATGCTCACTCACCAATAAGATGGTGAAGTTCTCCAGGACGCTGTTCATCATGTATTTCTCAGGCAGGTGTTTGAGTTTGTGGATGAAGTTGATCATGTATTCACACATGGGAGACCGACTTATCCGGTAAACGAAGCGGCCGTTCTCGAAGCGAGCGTACTCCGTCTGAGAGGAGAGAATGCGCAACAAAAAGTGTATTTGATACAGTAAAAGCAGCGATATTGTTACAATTCAAATGATTTTCATATATATTTACAATGTCATTCATTCCCGAGACGACAACGCTGGATTTTCAGCGTCTTCAGTGTCACATGATCCTTCAGAAATCATTTTGGTTTTAAAAACTATTAATAAAACTGCTTAATATGTTTGTGGAGACATTTAAACATTACAAGTGCCTTCATTGTCAATTTTGAGGAATTTAATGTGTCCTTGCTGAATAAAAGCATTAAAAAAAAAATTGTACTTTCCATAAAAGTATGAAGCAGCAAAAACTGTTTTCCGAAATGTTTCTGGAGGAGCAAAGCATCATATTGCAATGATTTCTGAAGGATCATGTGGCTTGGTGAGCATGAGGTCTTATTTTAAAAACATTAAAAAATCTTGACCAACACACAGACGATATTTTATTTTACTAAAATGTGAAAAAGTTCTAAAAATCACATAAATGCTCTCAAAATCTCAGCAATGGCTCAAATTGCTCAGATTCAGATATCAAAGTCTGTCATTAAAAAGACATTTCTCTAAACATTTCTCATCAAAGACCTTTCTTCCTCAGAAATGTGACTCCATTAAGTGTCCAGAGTTATGAAGGAGCATTGTTGGGAAAATTTAACGCGTCATTCACACTGTGCTCAAAACGTGTGCTCCATATTCACCTCCACTTTCTCCACAACCTGTTTGCCAAACGAGCAAACTTTCGTGGAGCAGGTGATGGTCATGTTCTCCGGGCTCTCGTACTGACTGGTCACTCCGTAGAAGGCGCCGGTTTCGTCCTGAATGTTGCAGTTCAAGTCAGCCTATGAACCAATGAGATCGAAGCGTTCATTTTCAATTCAATTAAAATTCAATCCTTATTGGAACAAATGGATGGATTTACCAACAAATAACATTTAATGCAAGACTGCCATCTAGAGGAGATGGTAAGCACAGCTAAAAAAAAAAAAACCCGCTTTGGTATATGGAAGATTTTCAGGACTTAAATTTCAGTACTTGTATGGCCTAGTTTTATAATTATTGTATGGTGTGTGTGTGTGTACTTGTTTTGGCTATCCTTATATTGTTATATTAAGATGTTTTTATTTCAAATTTAGTGATGGTCACATGTTTCTGTGATGGGTGGGTTTAGGAGTAGATGTTGGGTCAGGTGATAAAATCAATGGAAGTCTATGCAATGTCCTCTCTAAGATGGCAAAACACACCTGTGTGCGTGTGCAGGGCTGGGTTACTTTTAAAATGTATTTCACTACAGATTACAAAATATATGCTTTAAAAAGTCATTTGTAACGAATTTCGTTACATTACTCAAGTTTAGTAACTTCATCTAAATACTTTAGAATACTTTGGAATACTAATAAGTGTGAAACAAACACAAAAAAGGTCATTGCAAGTTTTTATCTCACAATTCTGACTTTTTCCCTCAGAATTATGAGATGTAAACTAGCAATATTGAGAAAAGTCAGAATTATGAGATATAAACTCACATACTAAATTCACAATTGCATGAAAAAAAGGTAGTATTGCAAGTTCATATCTCCCAATTCTGACTTTATAACTTGCAATTGTGAGTTTAAATCTCGCAATTCTGAGAAAAGGAAGTCAGAATTGTGAAACGCAAACTCACAATTGTGAGGAAAAAAACTAATTGAGAGAAAAAGTCGCAGTGTCGAGTGAATTATAAAATGACTCACAAAACATGAAAACAGTCGTGGATCATCAGGTCATGACAGGACAGTTAAGATGACAGTTTGGCAATTTTTATATAAATTCAGTCATTTTGTCTTGTTCAGGACAGTATTAAATAAAAATAACAACATTTTTGTGATCCTCTTAAAAGTATTAAAATGTTGATGAAACTTAACTCCGTTTTTTCAGACGGTCAGAGACAGAGAATCACCAATCGCTGTTTAAATGACATTAAAACTCAAAGTAATCACTTTGGTAATCTAAAACACTTTTCAGATGGAACTGTAATCTGATTACCACACATTTAAAATGAAATACAGTCACTCAAATTTTGTATTTTAAATAAATAACTACTAAGTTACTTGTATTTCGTTACTCCCCAACCCTGTGTGTGTGTGTGTGTGTGAACCTTCTGCAATATTTTGGTGTTCCACATAAAAAAAAAAAGCCAAGCAGGTTTGGAAGGACACGAGGGTGAGTATATGTTCATTTATTTTTGGATTAACTATCCCTTTAAGACTGCACTATCCCTGTACTAAACTACGAATCAAGGCTATTTCTCCATATTAGTCAATTCAAGTATTAAAGAAAAGGTTAGAAAGACGAGATTAAATAACTTGGAGTAAAAAAGCCACACAAAAAAAGAACAGCTCGCTCTTTCAGTAAGCTAACACGATGTTCATTACAGAGAAAGCTCAAATATTCATCTCTGGCATACTCTCTTTTCATTAAGACAAGCCTGCTACATTTTCACATCATATTCAAGAGAGGCATTATTGTGCAGATCCAGAGTTTCATTTGAAATTCAGATCCCTCTGTCACTTCAAACGGAATCCGAGCAGCCTCGCTCCGAACACGACGAGGCCCACTTTGTTGGTTGCCGCTAGTTAGCATTTCACAAAATGCATACGATGTTTGAATAGCTATTAGAGGAGCAGCCAGGTCATCCAATTGTTTCAGGATATTAAACGGAAAATAAGTGCGAGCTTTGATCATGGACTCTTCAGCTATGCCGTGCCAAATATAGTGGCGGCGGTCCGGACACACAAGCGGAGACGGCTGTCTTTAAACGTAAAGTGGCCCAGTGTCTTTAGGGAAATGCACAATTATTCATGCATGTAATCACTCGGTGGATAAATATTTGCGTTAAATAGGCAGTTGTATGGGTGGCAAACACGAACTGCGGTAATTCCGCTCTCATTAGTGTAGAAACCTGGGCACAGGGTGTGCATGCATTACACTGCACACATGTTTGTTTTTAAGACTAAATAAAAATACGAAGTTCTTCCTGGACTAATTGTGAGTTACGATGATTTCTTTTGCAGATAATTAGCCCGTGCGTTTCGAAAGATTGGGTTTGATCGTTCGTTGCCGAGATTCACTCACCCAGAACTTTATGAGAAAGAATGAATTCTGAGGACCCTTGCCGAACAATTCTTTCAGCCCTCCTTTCTTCTCGGGGAATTTGTCGTAAATCTGACGAATGTCCACCGACTCGAGCAAGGCATCGTTGTAAGAGTGATTTGTCTGTCCGATGTGCACGAAAAGATGCTTGTTATACTGCACAGAAACAAAACAAAACAAAGAAAACATGTTAGAAACAGGAAAACTACACAAAAGTTTGATATTGTAAATAATTTCTTGAAAAGCTGATTCATTAATCTAATTAATTATGATTAATCAAATGAACAAAATGAACAATTCACACACATTTCATCATTGTTACAAACAAGTACATTTTTTAATAGACATTACAAAAAGGTCAGTGTTCATTTATATAAAAAAACAATCTTGAAGCTAATTTACACATACTATTGTTCATAGTCAAATCGTGTTTGTGTGTAATATATTCACTAATGTTAATTTACGCAACAAAGAAATTCACAGACTGTAAAGGTAATATTTAACTAAAGCTAACAAACTTGATTAAAAAGTGTAACAAAACATAATACTTAAACACCCAACTGAACAGTGGGACAGTTAGTCTGAACAATGAGAAAGTTGGACTAAACAGTGGGACAGTTAGACTGAACAGTGGAACAGTTAGACTGAACAGTGGGACAGTTAGACGGAACAGTGGAACAGTTAGACTGAACAGTGGAACAGTGGGACTGAACAGTGGGACGGTTAGACTGGACAGTGGGACAGTTAGACTGAATTGTGGAACAGTTAGACTGAACAATGAGAAAGTTGGACTAAACAGTGGGACAGTTAGACTGAACAGTGGAACAGTGGAACAGTTAGACTGGACAGTGGGACAGTTAGACTGAACAGTGGGACAGTTAGACTGAACAATGAGAAAGTTGGACTAAACAGTGGGACAGTTAGACTGAACAGTGGAACAGTGGGACAGTTAGACTGGACAGTGGGACAGTTAGACTGAACAGTGGGACAGTTAGACTGAACAGTGGAACAGTTAGACTGAACAATGAGAAAGTTGGACTAAACAGTGGGACAGTTAGACTGAACAGTGAAACAGTTAGACTGAACAGTGGGACAGTTAGATGGAACAGTGGAACAGTTAGACTGAACAGTGGAACAGTGGAACAGTTAGACTGAACAGTGGAACAGTTAGACTGAACAATGAGACAGGTGGACTAAACAGTGGGACAGTTAGACTGAACAGTTGGACAGTTAGACTGAACAGTGGGACAGTTAGACTGAACAGTGGAACAGTTAGACTGAACAGTGGGACAGTTAGACTGAACAATGAGACAGTTGGACTAAACAGTGGGACAGTTAGACTGAACAGTGGGACAGTTAGACTGAACAGTGGAACAGTTAGACTGAACAGTGGGACAGTTAGACTGAACAATGAGACAGTTGGACTAAACAGTGGGACAGTTAGACTGAACAGTGGAACAGTTAGACTGAACAGTGGAACAGTTAGACTGAACAGTGGAACAGTTAGACAGAACAGTGGGACAGTTAGACTGAACAGTGGAACAGTTAGACTGAACAGTGGAACAGTTAGACTGAACAGTGGGACAGTTAGACTGAACAATGAGACAGTTGGACTAAACAGTGGGACAGCTAGACTGAACAGGGCATTTTATTTTGACAGTCCTCTTGACTTTGACTTTCAGTGCATGATATTGGTAAAACCAATATATCTGATATTTCGAGAGCAAAAAAATATCTGGGAATAGATTAGATTGTGAGGCGTTGCATACTAGAATTTGTACTAGAATGTGTGTTTTCTGTCAATTGTAGAGGACTCTTATCTGAAAACAACCACTTTTGAAACTGATTTGACTTTAACGGTGACATACAGAAGCTACTCACAGAATCTGGATCTCTCTGGTGCTCCAGAAAGGCGGAGAATTCCACAAGTCTGAGTTTAGATGTTCCGATGGATCGGCCCTGCCAGGCGGGAACTGTGGGCGCCGGTGCTGCCGCGGGCTCATAACCTACACACACACTGAATATTAGCTCTTCTAAAGTGTTGAATCTGAATAAGATTTGATCCAAAAAAAACATGGCAAACAGTGATATACTTGAGATCGTAGTTGTGACTGCTGGCTGGATAGGGTACGCTTGCTGGGCAAATGGCTTGATGCTAAAACAAAGACAAAGGAGAATTAAGAATGGGAAAATGAGCAGTCTAGCGGCACTACATACTGAAGAGATTAAGAGGGTTATACAGCAAAGAAGAAACAAAGCTGCACAAAGTATTCAAACTTGGATTCAACCCATCATTGCCTCTGGAAAGGCTTCCTCTATCTCTGATCCCTCTGAGGGAAAGAGAGAAAGCTGGAAGGGTCAGGGTAAATACAGACATCAAGAAGAAGAGAACGACAGTAAAGCAGACAAAACAGAGTCAGAAAGAATAAGATTTGCATTTCCTGAAGGAAATACCAGTTCTTGAAAGGAGAGCCATATAAAATTTATACTGTGTAAATGAAAAGCTGAATCATTTTCTCACCAGCTTACCCACATTCCTATAATTTCATTGAATACTGCTACTCTCTTGCTAGTCAGGACTGTGCGACATTGCAGATCAAATTTCAAACAAGTTTATTAATTTATTAGTGCACATACTAGAAAGCATCGGGAGTGAGAATACACTGTGAGTTGGCACCAATCTGGGTTTTTTGCTGCAAACTTTAGAGAACTAGTCTTGTAGTGTGCACTTGGTTTCAAACAGCCACAGATGTTTAAACAGATGCAAGAAAATCTGTCAGAATTTAGTATGCAAATATTATGATACGAAGAACAACAAGAAGCACAAGGAAAAAAGGTGCAGATGAAAACGGTGAAGAAAATACAGAGGATGAAAAAGAATGTAGAAGGCAAATAATGAAATAATGAGCAGTCTAACTGAACAGTTAAGGCCAGTTCACACCAAGAACGATAACTGTAAAGATAACTGTAACTATATTTGCGTCCACACCAAAGAGTAATAACAGCCTGTTTATTCTAAGATTGCGCACTGAGGATTCAAAGTGTTGCTGTTCTTGTTGCATTTACATGGCTTTAACCAGCAGATGTCCTCAGCATGCTGTTTTGAATGAATAGCTAGTGCAATCGATCTAATCTAATAGTGAATTTAGCTGACATAGTCAATATAGTGGAATATAAACAGCGCTTAGTCTTTTTCACTGCAACTTCAAAGGAAGTAAGACAGTGTTGTCGAAACTAGTGCTGAATACCTGGGGTAATTTTATGATACAGTGTTTGCTAGCCTGGCATAATGATCTCATCTCTGTTAATACTTCCTTCCCGGGACATTTAGACTGAACACTGGAACATTTATTTCTGAACAATGGGACAGTTACACTAAACATTAAACTGAACAGTGGGACAGTTAGACTGGAAAGTGGAACAGTTAGTCTAAACAGCGAAATAGACTAATAGTGGGACAGTTAGACTAAACAGTGGAACAGTTAGACTGAACAGTGGGACAGTTAGACTAAACAGAGGAACAGTTAGACTGAACAATGAGACAGTTGGACTAAACAGTGGGACAGTTAGACTGAATAGTGGGACTGAACAGTGGGACAGTTAGACTGAACAGTGGGACAGTTAGACTAAACAGTGGGACAGTTAGACTGAACAATCAGACAGTTGGACTAAACAGTGGGACAGTTAGACTGAACAGTGGGACTGAATAGTGGGACAGTTAGACTGAACAGTGGGACAGTAAGACTGGACAGTGGAACAGTTAGTCTAAACAGCGAAATAGACTAATAGTGGGACAGTTAGACTAAACAGTGGAACAGTTAGACTGAACAGTGGGACGGTTAGACTGAACAGTGGGACAGTTAGACTGAACAGTGAAACAGTTAGACTGGACAGTGGAACAGTTAGTCTAAACAGCGAAATAGACTAATAGTGGGACAGTTAGACTAAACAGTGGAACAGTTAGACTGAACAGTGGGACAGTTAGACTGAACACTGGGACAGTTAGACTGAACACTGGGACAGTTGGACTAAACAGTGGGACAGTTAGACTGAACAGTGGGACAGTTAGACTGAACAGTGAATCAGTTAGACTGAACAGTGGAACTGAATAGTGGGACAGTTAGACTGAACAGTGGAACAGTTAGACTAAACAGTGGGACAGTTAGACTAAACAGTGGGACAGTTAGACTAAACAGTGGGACAGTTAGACTGAACAGTGGGACTGAACAGTGGGACAGTTAGACTGAACAGTGGCACAGTTAGACTAAACAGTGAAACAGTTAGACTGAACAGTGGGACTGAACAGTGGGACAGTTAGACTGGACAGTGGAACAGTTAGTCTAAACAGCGAAATAGACTAATAGTGGGACAGTTAGACTAAACAGTGGAACAGTTAGACTGAACAGTGGGACGGTTAGACTGAACAGTGGGACAGTTAGACTGAACAGTGAAACAGTTAGACTGGACAGTGGAACAGTTAGTCTAAACAGCGAAATAGACTAATAGTGGGACAGTTAGACTAAACAGTGGAACAGTTAGACTGAACAGTGGGACAGTTAGACTGAACACTGGGACAGTTAGACTGAACACTGGGACAGTTGGACTAAACAGTGGGACAGTTAGACTGAACAGTGGGACAGTTAGACTGAACAGTGGGACAGTTAGACTGAATAGTGGGACTGAACAGTGGGACAGTTAGACTGAACAGTGAATCAGTTAGACTGAACAGTGGAACTGAATAGTGGGACAGTTAGACTGAACAGTGGAACAGTTAGACTAAACAGTGGGACAGTTAGACTAAACAGTGGGACAGTTAGACTGAACAGTGGGACTGAACAGTGGGACAATTAGACTGAACAGTGGCACAGTTAGACTAAACAGTGAAACAGTTAGACTGAACAGTGGGACTGAACAGTGGGACAGTTAGACTGAACAGTGGCACAGACTGGACAGTGGGAGTGTTAGACTGGAAAGTGGAACAGTTAGATTGAACAATGAGACAGTTAGACTAAACAGTGGAACAGTTATACTGAATAGTGGGACAGTTAGACTAAACAGTGGGACAGTTAGACTGACCATTGGGACAGTTGGACTAAACAGTGGGATAGTTGGACTGAACAGTAGGACATTAAATTGTCCCATTATGTTAGAAGAAGAATACGAAGAAGAAGGTCCAGATGTAGACAGTGAAGAAGATTCAGAAGTGCAAGAAGATGCAGAAGAAGAAGAAAATGAAGCAGCAGCAGAACAAGAAGGTAGTGAAGAAGAAGATGCATAAGAAGTAGAAGGTGAAGAAGAAGAAGAAGCAGAAGAAGCGGCACCAGCAGAAGAAGAATGTTGGATGTGCCTTTATGCACTGTAATAAGAGGAATATCTTTATTGGAACAATGGGAGCAGAACTTCTAGAGAAACTTACTCTTGTGAGGATCCAGGCTGGCCCGTGGATATCATGCCCTGCCAAAACTAGAGAATTAGATAAATAAATAGACAACAAAACACAGCCAATCCACACACACACACACCGTCTGTGCACTCTAGATACACGAGTTATCACATAACCATTGAAAAATGAGGTGTACTATGTGCCATGCAGTCTAGTTATCTTGAGTGTGGCATTAGTGGGCTTATCTGATGAAGGCAGGTGATGGGGCACTGCTCTGAGGGTGTGTAATGGGATTGGACCTGACGCAAGCGGCCCGGTGGCCAGCCGTGTGGCTGAAGTAAGTGTACTGATAGGTGGGTGCCAGAGGGCGGTCTTACCCCCGCTGCTCCGGGGAAAGCAGGACGCGGGATGCCCGGAAGACCCAGTTTGTTGTGGATGGCTGTTGCAGAGACGATCTGAGCTGAGGACATGGAGGCCATACTCTGAAGAGCTTTGTCCTTCACGCTCTGATCCTTTAATAGCATTTACAAAAGAAAATTAAAACTCAGAACGGAATGGACACAGTGAGCTAGGGGTTAAGCTGTTTCTGCAACAAAACACGGTTCGTTACACGCGTTTGTACCACGGCTCATCTCACGTCTTACAAGTCTGAGCCCAGTGAAAATGCTTACTGAATTGTTTTCTAATTTAAACAGAATTAGAAAAATAAAATGTCTTTTCACTTAAATTGTTAGGTAAATATTATGAAAATAAATGCAATAAAACAATTACAGTAATAAAATTCACGGAAAGTGAACATTTGAGAAAATATAATAATATTTCTGTATTTACAGTGACCGCAGAACCGTGACACAAACCGAACCGTGAGACATCTGAAACCATCACCCCCCCCTTCGGTGAACACAGAACATGGGACAATAAAGCAGCCCACACGCTCATCCACAAAGATACACAGACAAGAAAGCATGTTAAAAGATTCTTCAAAGCTATAAAGCTGTTGATCTCAAGAGGAATGTGCCAGCATTAAAGACGGAACGTCAGAAAAGAGCGAAAGCCTTCGGCGCAAAGAACGGGAGATTACAATGTTTCGAGTGCAGAGCTGAAAGAGAACTAAATGGAATGAGAAGTGAATTTGATGCTATATATGATCTCGCAGCTCCTACGTTTCTAACAAACCGCACCGTGTCTGTCGGGAACGAGGGTTAAGTAATACAAACTTGTATATAATGTTCTCGTTCAAAAAGCTCCCATCAAGGTCACTAAAACTGTACAGATGAACGCATCAGAGAAAAGGGCCTGAAGGACATCGCTTTCTCCTTTACACATCCTCCTTGTTATTTTCACAAGTAGGCTTAAGACGATATCTGAATATAAACTTTCAATAGCTCAAGGAATGTCTATGCATAGATAGTTTTCTAAAACCGGTCATTTAATTAACTGAGCAAAAGTGTGTACGCTTAAACTCCACAAAGGCGAACATTCCACGCGCTTATTGTATAGCGCGTGGCCGTATCGGGACGGACGTCCCGCCGCTTTTCGAGTTAAACAGACGGTGAATGAAGCAGAACTGCATTGAAAAGACAGTGAAAAGCGGCCAAAAGCTGAGGACGAGCATGCCGGGAGTGGCGGCTCACGTATGCGAGAGCGAGAGCTGGCTTAGAGAGAGGCAGAGAGGCTCAGAGCTCAAGCAGGTGTTCAGCAGATGCTATACTGTGACGGCGACACGAGAACTCGTACTTACCATGCTCGTCACCTAAACGCAAACAAACAAGGTTACATTGTCAGTTTTCAATTTGCACTTTTTGGCAAGTTCATTTCAAACAATTTGTAAGTGTGCTGAGATTTACAACAGATTCATAGATCTGATTTACAGATTCATTCATGCTGAAAGACCAGCATCAGTGGAGTTTTGGATGCAGGCTTCTTAAGACCAGAGAGCTTCACCAGCCAACACCGTGTTCACCGTGTTGAAACACAAAACTAGACGGCTTCCAATAAAGTCAACAGAGCTTATATACGACTTTTAAACATAATTAAAATTGTGTTGGTCTCCTTACGCATGCAGTTTTGTTCAAATTTAGTAGGAAACTATGGAAGCTTGTTTCAACCACTAAATAAAAATAAAATTGTCAAAAGGTAATTGCAACTTTTCATCTCACAATTATGAGGTTTTTCCCCTCTCCATTGTGAGTTACAAGAATTATGAGATGTAAACTCGCAAGTGCGAGTTATAATGTCAGAATTGCAAGATATGAACTCACAATTGAAAGGAAAAGTCAGAATAGATATAGACTCACAATTGCGAGATATAAACAATTGTGCGTTATAAATTCTTATTACTCAAAATTCTAACGTAACGCACTTGCGACTGTATTTTGCAATTCTGACTTTATAACTTTGCATGTTATATAACTTTTGCAAGTTTATATCGCAATTCTAAGAAAAAAGACTTCGCTCGGAGTTTGATTGACAGGCGATCTGACCAATCATAACCCAGAATCTGCCATTTTGTCCGACAAAGCGGTCAGTTGAGTTAGTAGATTAACGTTGGTTAATCTTAAACTTAAATTTAAAATATTGTGAGTCCTCACGTCTTTCTGGGCTTCAAACAACATTCCTTCTGATGTTCATCATGTTTATTTGATGCTATAAATGAACTAGTATGAAGAGATGATCGAGGAGCTACAGCGACACATTAAACACACACTAGACGCTATTTATTGATTAAACTTCTTTAAAAAATTACAATATTTTAAATATGGAACTGTTTCATACATCTGTCGACGTCTTGTCAGTGTCCTCTTTGCTCCCCGATGTATTTTTCAGAGAACATGATGTGTGGCGTGAGAGCGCATGGCTTGTCGGACATCAGTAACTGAAGGTCAGTTATACCTTTTTTATATTTTATTCAGTGGCAGAAACAAGCTTCCATAGGAAACAAATAAACCAATTTTATTTAAGTTTTATTCGAACATTCGGAAATAGCATCGCAAACGTGTGCGGGTGAACGTACAGCTGTGGTTAGAAGCATATCGTTTTTTGTTGTCGTGACATTCGGACTTACATAGTTAAGCTAACATGAGGTATATTCGATATTTTTCATTCCATTCATATATATTGACGTAAGAGGAAACACACAATAAATCAAACATCAAATAGATCAATCAAATACTGCATGTTAACGTGATTAACTGTAACATGACATTATTATTCCACCATCTGTGCATGACGTCATTAACGACAGTCCTAGATTGTTGAACCAACTTGGCTCAAACGAAGGAGGTTGCCAAGTCTGTGGTTTTCCAGTGGAATTGGCCTACTTTGACGCATCCCCAAATAACATGATATTTATCCCTTGGAATGCGAATTTTACAATGGGAACCCCACCAAAAATGCGGATTTTACCTCCCGGGAACGCGATCGGGGTAGTTTTTGGGCTAGTTTTGAGTAGCAATTGGGCAGAGTTTGTTGTGAAAACCTGGCAACTCTGGTTACAACATCTCTGGGAAACATTTAATTTCATTTGTTCATTTTTCAGCAGACGCTTTTACATTTTTACATTTTTCATTTTTCATCATTTAGCATCATTTTTTATCCAAAGCGACTTACAAGGGGAGCAATTAGGGGTTAGGCTCAAAGGCACTTGTCATGGTATCGAAGGTGGAGAGAGTGCTGTACATTCACAATCCCCACCTTCAATTCCTGCTGGCGTGGGAATCGAACCAGCAACCTTCAGGTTACAAGCCCGACTGCCTCACCATTAGGCCACGACTACCCCATGTCGCTTTTATCCAAAGCAACTTACAAGGGGAGCAATCAGGGATTAGGTGTCTTGCTCAAGGGCTCTTTAGTCATGGTATCAAAGGTGGAGAGAGTGCTGTACATTCACAATCCCCACCTTCAATTCCTGCTGGCGTGGGAATCGAACCAACAACCTTCAGGTTACAAGCCTGACTCCCTCACCACTAGGCCACGACTACCCCTAAACAAGTCGAGACTAGCTAGTTAATTTCTCCAATGATTCATCATACTATGGTAGTCAAGCGGCGAGTTGTGACGTCGTACGGGAAGCGTACCGCTGATTGGTCCATGATTTAGTCACATGACGCTTTTAAACGAACACAATTTACGTCGCCGCCAGCTGGTGAACAGGGTGCTGACCAGTACAGGACTAGCTCTAACTAGGGCTGGGCGATTAAACGATAATCATCGCAATATAATTTTCCTCGATTTAGAGTTTGATAAATGTTCGATCATTTTTATGCACCAAAAACGGAACGAAACCGTTTATCCACTCGGCTCAAAGTTCAAACAGCAACCCGGCACGAGCGGATACGTGGTCTCGTAAACATAATTAGGCTACTGTTTTTCATAAAAATACCATATAGTTACATTTCAGTGCTATATGGATGACCAATGGTTAATTTTAATAAAACTCAAACAGAATAAAAATTATTTTACAGTTTTTGTTAATGAACATAAATGTATTTCTGCATCCTAACTCAAGCTACTACTCCTGTCAACTTAAGTTACTGTCAAATGAACATTTCTTAGAGACAAAATGTAATATTATTATTACTGCAGCCTTCTCTGCAAACTGTGCTGAAGATATGTACCCTCAAACCTGTTTCACGACTTCACATGAAGAAACTAAGAAATAAAATGTTCTATTATAAGAAATTTAGTTTCTTAAAGAACAATGACTGTAATAATAATAATAATAATAATTCCTTATTTTCTGGGTACTCAAAGCGCTTTCCAATACGGAAGGGGGGAATCTCCTCAACCACCACATCAGCTTATCGGTGGAGAGGAGACAGAGCGATGAAGCCAATCAGTAAATCGGGATGATTGGGAGGCCATGATGGACAGATGCCAATGGGCTTACATCCCTACTTTTTCTGGGATTTTTAACGACCACAGAGAGTCAAGACCTCAAGTTTAACGTCTAATCCAAAGCACGGTGCTTTGTGACAGCACAGTGTCCCCATTACTATACTGAGCACAGGGTGAGCGCCCCCTGCTGGCCTCACTAACACCTCTTCCAGCAGCAACCTGGTTTTCCCAGGAGAACTCCCAGACTTAGCTTCAGTGGGACAACCAGTCTCAGGCTTCAGGGTGATATGTAAGAGTAAAGAACTGAAAAATGTTTTGAATGTTCTACCTCAAGATTTGTGAAACGTTCACCTGTTTGGCGAGTGTTTAAAAACCACAATTAACGGTCTAGTTTCTACGACTTAGGAGCTTAGGAATGAAATGAGGATTTGATTTATCGGGATAATTATCGACTGATTTTTATCATGATTTTTTTTTTTGCCATATCGCCCAGCCCTAGTTTTCAAACTAGGGAATTGAATTTGAGGCTGGTGAAACTAAGCTGGTCTTTTCATCGGGGATGTAACACAAAGACTTCCTGAAAACTACCAACTATGAAAATGAATATTGCGAATTCTGAAATTTTATAAACGTGATTTGCACATGCTAATAGTAAAACCGAGATTGAGGACTCGGTGTGAGCGCCGGTCAAGCAGATGAACTGCGGAAAAGCATCTTTAGGGAAGATTTATAGCTGATAATATGGCAGTTTGAGATTACTGTGGCTAGGGTTTCATTACAGACCAGCTCAAAGAGGGGCACCATAATGACAGTCATTTCAGTCAACATGTCTCAGATAAGAGCACACTGGGCAGGTTTACTATAATGCTACGCTGCAAATGGCAGGAGGGAGCTCAAATTCTTCCCCGCTCCTGATTTCTAATTTGCTTTAGATGAGAGTAGACAGAGACCCATACAAAAGCTGGCTGTTTTTACTCAGGCAGCCGCCAGTGTCCCTGAAAGACCAGCCATTCATGGCGGAAATGCACACAGACGCTCCGCTAGGCACACACACACACACACACACACACACATACTCTCGCACACAAACGGGGGGAGTAGTCATTAATCTATCTGAGTAAACTGGGAACTGTGGAAAAGTGTGCTGGTCAAAAGGAGTTAGTCATCACCTTACAAAAAAAAGAAAGCGAATGAAACAGAAGGAGACGGAGAAGTCAGACCAACCTCAAGGTCTTTTCAGTAAACACAGACATTAGGAAATGACCCTTGCAGATGCATCTTAAATCACAGGTCAATTTATTATCAGATTATCCCTTCCACAAAAGGCCCCTTTTTCCGTAAGCCGCAGCCTTTGTGGATGAGATGCATTTGATGTAAGGTGATTATATGCAGCACACTTTGCTGTTTATATGGCTGAATCACACAGGAGGGGGGGGGGGTGTTTGGAAATGGCTGGAGAGAATATGAGGGGGGGGGTGATTTCAGTAGTTTCATTAATGCAGCAAGAGGAAAG
The DNA here is from genome assembly GCA_037194245.1 of Opsariichthys bidens. NCBI lineage: Eukaryota > Metazoa > Chordata > Actinopteri > Cypriniformes > Xenocyprididae > Opsariichthys > Opsariichthys bidens. The sequence goes on along the minus strand of CM074307.1, from coordinate 9,338,713 downwards.
CATTTGACGGCCAGTGGGTTATTGAAAAAAAAAAAAAAAAAGCCAAGAGAAAGAGCGAGAAGAGAGGGGAACGCCACAAAAAGCATCTGAGCGACGGCCCTAATGGGGCTCTTTGGGCTAGACTTCTTGTGCAGAGCGTTTGGGAAGAACAGATGACCTCATTAAACTCCATAAGAGGGATAAAGGCAAAGCAGCGCTCGTTTTTTACTCTAGACCGCGCTCTTCCTGTAGTCATGTGGCCGCCCGTGTTGTTTAAGCAGTGACCAGAATCCTGCTGAACTCTGACCTCCAGCTCTCAGCCACTCTCACCAGCTGAAGCGTACTGCCAGCATGAGACACACACACACACACACACACACACACACACACACGTGCAAACACGACACAGAGACATGCATTCATGTGACCAGCAAAGTGCATCGTGCTTTTGAGGCTTTTGTTTTGTCATCATACGTCTTTAAAGCAGTTCTTTCTCTCATTCTAGTGTTCAGAGGCGACTATAAGCCATTCGAT